>JAVJAQ010004129.1:0-47242 GCA_032362365.1 Zygogramma bicolorata | reverse complement strand
TATTTATATATGTGTGTATATATATTATCTGAGTGAGAAAGAAGATAAAAGAAGAGAAGAAATTAAAATCCTAGAAAGCAGAAGAAAAGAAGGAAGAAACAACTTAAAACAAATAATACAAGAAGAAATTAAAATTCAAGAAAAGATAATTTCAGCAAATTAGGGAATCGGGAAACAAATCAATGATAAAAGTGTAAAGTGGAAAAATGTATTGCTGAAATGACCAAGAAGATTGAAGAAACAGAATAAAAAATGTAAACGCCAAAATCCAAGACCTAGAAGTAAATATCATGCAAAACAAGGAAGAAAACAAGAGAGAGAACGAAAAACTAGAAAAGAGGATAGAAAAAGGAGCAAAAAGACTAAATGAAAAAATAAATAACCATGAAAAAAATATTAATGGACGAGTTATCAAAATTTATGAAAGAATAAATCAAATGGAAAATAGAGTGAAACAAACAAGTAATGAGGAAGTGATTATTAAAACCCTGCTTGCTAATGCAAATGATAATGAAATAATTTTCACGGGGAATATCAAGAAACAACATCCACTACCACAAATGGAATAATTAAAAAATAAATTTTCTGAAAATATTACTTTTGCAAATCAGGAGCCAACTGCAAGAAAAGGCTTTTATTTCTGACCGGGATATTATAAGCTTATATCGTCATAGTTACGCTATCAATAAAGAGGGTCATAACTCCCTTGGGACATTATAGATTTTATAATTCCCTCTACCTTTCACAAGTAAAAATAAAATTATATATATTTATATATATATATATATATATATATATATATATATATATATATATATATAGTGAGTAGTAACATTTTTCCGTGTCAGCCAGTCCAGATATATCTTGTATTCTTTTTGGTATACGGCTTCACTTTTCGATGGAATTAATGATTCTCTTGCTTGTTCAGCTTTTTTCAAAATATCCTCCATTATATTTGGGGTAGAAAACACGTTTTTACCGCAAACACAGCTTGATAACAAAGTTCTGTTTATAAACAAGTAACATAGCAACAACCTAGCAACAAGAAAACTCTACTATAATCAACGGTACCTGATTCAAATATACCGGGCAGGTAATGAATTGGTACATTTTTCCGTTTCAAAAATGAACAAAATTTTATTGAAATCGGTCAGAAATAAAATTATCTATGTACCACGGGAATGAATGAGCCTTCATAACCTCAGGCAATTGCTGTCCCTTGGGCCAGAGGCCCTCGGGACGCAAACTTTGCCATCGGTAATTGAGGCCCTCCTAATTCCCTTGATACATAAATAACTATATTATGGTTCAATAATAAGGGCCAGTTTTATAGGTTCGGTTTAAACTGAGATTGAAGTTTAAACTGCGGATTTGACAGATTTGTGCGTTTTATAAGTTCCGATGAAATAAAATCTTTAGATTAAACTCTGACGACTGGTCGTTAACGTGATCGGTGGATTGAGCAGTAGTTAAACTTCAGATCGGGGTTGGACATGCGTATCAGCCGAAGAAATATGTTTGTAGAACTATGATAAGTATGATAGAATAAAATTGACGTAAAAATTGGTGGGAATTTGAAATAATCAAACTTTTGTCAGTGTGTTGGTGTTTGAACTATATTGTAATTTTCATCTTCATTGATGATTTTGAAGAAATGAATACTTTGGAAATAAGCGTCTTTGAAAACAATCAACAATATTAAGGAACGTAAACTTTCACGGCCGGAGGTAGCTGGTACTGGAGTGTTATCCGGGTTTGTTTACCGAAAACAAACCTGGATAACACCCCAGTACCAATTATATTGAGCCTAAATTAAATATATGAACACATCTTTGCAAATAGACGGTATCTTTACATCAAATAATACTCTGAAATGAATCAATACAAACTTACACTAACAATACTATCAACACTCTCAACTCTTTGGAAATAAGAACATTATAAATATTTCTTCAATGAAGGAAATATAGAAAATATTTCTTATCCATTGCTCACTAGAACTTCAATAATTAGTCTCTATCAAGTTTTTTCCCCAAAAGTGATAATTCACACTTTTGTTTTTCAATATTCAATTGATGTTCTTCTTTCATAATCTGAATTCTTGTTTCGTACTCCTCTTTTTTCCACTCCATTTTTTCTTTGAGTATAATTTGGTGCAAACCAATTAATTGTTGTTAAGCTTCTGACAACGAATTTATTTTAATTCCACAATCCGTTGTTAGTTCTTTTATTTTTTTACATCCGTTTTGTGGAACTGAAATGAAAAGCAATAACTCATAGAAGTTTGAATTTTCGTAAAACATAATTTCTTCAAGGGTTTGAACAAAATCTCACTCTGAATTTCTTTGACAGGTGAACCAGGTAGATCAGAATTTTTATCCTCATCCCCATCTACACATGACAACATCACTTTTCTTATATTCTAAAATATTCTTACATTTTTTCACCAACCCAATCAGAAGAGTCGTTTCATCTTCTGTGAAATTTTCGGCTCTCTTGTCTTTCGACATGTTAAAAATATCACTCTGCGCGTTAGAACAAACAAATTGCCTTTCACGTAGACTGGAAAATATAATGAAATTTAAAAATATACGGCAAATAAACATGACAGTCATGAGACCATACTACCAAGTGCCAATTCTATCAACTCACTAATCATTATTTTCCTAGAAACTGTCAACAATAATCGGAACCTATAAAACACTCAACTGCTGCGCGAGGTTTAAACTGAGTTTAAATCAATGGATAACTGAAGCTTAATCTTCAGGTTAAACTCCAGTTTAAACCGAACCTATAAAACTGGCCCTAAAGGAACGAAACTCCACACAAATAGTTAAGGCTTTCGCGGCCGAGGTTTTCAGTACCACTACTTTTGTTCGTGGTTTTTGGGAATTTCTTCCTGACGTTTCGCTGGCGCAATAGGGCTAGCTTCTTCAGAGGTTCATACATCTTGAGTTTGACTGCGATGACTGGGAGTTACGACTTCGTAAAGTATATTCATGGAATCAGGTAGTTTGGGGTGATAATTACTTTTCCTGGAAATGGAGAATTGCGGATTTCATTTCATTTACATATTATATATATATATATATATATATATATATATATATATATATATATATATATATATATATATATATATTTATATGTCGTTGGCCATCCTTGCCCTATCTCAATAAGTTATTGGTTCAAACTGTTTATTTACTCCGATTTTCCCTGACGAACATGAACTTCATCGTACCATAAGAGACGCGACACGCACTCCATCATTAGAAGTGGGATTAGCCATGAAAGGCAAATTCCCGCGTAAGTGCTCGTATGTATTTCTATTCAAAACTAATCCAAAATTCACTCATGAGAGTTGATTGTATATTTACTACGTAGTAAAAAAGCGGTATTTTATATGATTCGGCAGGATTCCAAAAGTCGTATGATCGGAATAGTATATTGAGTTGTATAATCGAAAATATTTGGTGATTTTAGTTGAAAATAGTAATGAGGAATTTAGGTGATTAATTTGAACGAGTCTCATTATGGAAACTTATTAAAATATATCCAGTACCCTGTTAAATTCCATCAATTTGAACTCGAAGTAGATTGTCTCACTAATATATTTTGTTAACTATATACTGAAATGATACTGCTTGGTCATTTATATTTTTTATTCAAGTTTATCTCCACGGAAAATGAAGCAAAATTTGAACACCATTCCCAAGAAAAAAAAATTATAATGTTGGTAAAAAACACATTCGGATAATTAGTTCAACACTCTATTTCACGCAATTAGGTGGTAATTGATCATATATGATTAAGTAACATTTTTGAGATTGAAGGGAAAAGTGAAACAGACGTAGTTACAAAATGCTCCTAGATAGACATCTGAAAATCAGTTTGAAATAGAAATAAACAGAGGGTACAAATTAGCCCTGAGTTTCAAAAGTTGCAAAACGTTGCCTATAATGAAATAATTTTGTAATACGAATATTAATTTTTGTTTCTCTCATATATCTATGAACATAAGTATGAAAACCAATTTCACTTGATATCCCTGAAAAATATAATTGAAGAAGGAAAGCATTCACTGGCAAGTACTAAGAATGCGAAATTCAATGATTCAAAAGTGTTTCACACAAAAGTAACTGTAACTGATTATTTTTCATTGCAAAGTTTCCCTATGAGACCGACTTCCATCTGCCATCTTCAATTCAGTTAGCATCGTCGGATATTGTTCAGGATTACAAAACTCCTCTGCTATCATAATTTAATACACACATTTCGTTATTCTCGAGTCTAAAACTCATCAGTTATCTTCAGTTAGTTATTGTTATTTATGGTAATTTCAGCAAAGTTCTTGTTATTAACCCCCTAAGCAGTACTTCGGGAACAGCATAGATATTCGTGGACCTGTCAACCATAAAACGTGGCCTAGTCATTACTCGATACGACAGAGAGAAATTTCCAAGAAGAAAACGAACCCACAATCTCTATATCAAGAGCCGGGAACCGTAGCGCCAACTCCCTCACCTAGTGTTCTTTGATTTTACTAAAACATTATTTCCGAACCGAAAAAACCTTAAAACTTCACAGTTTCATCAAATAACATTACATGAGCTTTCATCTAAATCAAAACTAATGACATAATTTATCAATTGATATTTTTCATACTCTGCAAATTTGATCTAACCTCTTTTTCCTGCGATACCCCTATGTGATTTGAAAACGTCACGAAAAATATGGATTTAGACCACAAGAATAGAGTTAATCTTCGCCCTTCATCGTTGAAAAAAATATTTTGCATACATATATTTGTTTTTATTAAAAACTCAATTGATTGGTGCGGCTGAAATTAGTAATTCATCTCTGAGATCCGTGGCAAATAATGATAATTCTGCTCCTTCGTTCGCACAACCCACGATTATGGTAATACTCATACGAGTGTTAGTATTATAATACTGATTATAAAATAGTAACAATTCAACTCCTATCATATATTCGCGAATATTCGGTATTTTTCCTTCAACCTGAATACGTTTGTTAACGATGCGATAGTGCGTAAAAATACCTCTAGACACAAGTCGAGCACTGCGCCATTTTCGATAGCAGTTGATAAGAGCTGTTTTACATGCAGTTCCAGTTCCCTATGAATATATATTTTGAAGTTTCGAGCAATAAATCCGTTTCGAATTTATTCTTTGTAGATCGCAAAAATCAGACTGTCCTTGTCGCAAATCGTTGCTATTGCTGTAAAAAAACAGGTGAGTAACCTCAGATGTACGAAAATTATTATAGCGCACTCTCTTGGAGAAAGTATTTCCACCATTGAAAGTTGGTATTGTCAGTACAATATTGAATGCTGACAAGAAAAGTGGGATATTCATTATCAAAAATGTTGACTTCAGAAGTATAAGTGTCTATATATTTCAAAAATACTAAACTTCTCAGTTATTTTCTTTAGATTTTCTCTCAGTCAACATATCTTTTTTTGAACACAGACTAGGCTGCGCTTTTGACTATGTATTATTAACTAGTACTCTCTACTTAATTTGTGTAGAAAGTAGAAATAAGCCATAACTGATTCAGTTCACTCCTGCAACCCCAAGAATGTCTATTGAATGTCCATTGTATGTTGTTTTTTGGATAATCGGACGGCCATTGAACGTCCATTGAAGGCCTCATAATACCAATGGACGTCCATAAGATTTTTTTTAGTTCAGCAGCTTCTGCAAAATAATCGAAAGGAAATAATATACCTATTCACAAATGTGTATATAATATAACCTCAAATTTATATATATATATATATAGCGGATGTTTTGTGAGGATGCTATCAAAATGCTGGGCTGTTGTAAACGTAAACTCTTCGTTATTTGGTCGAGCTTTCGAGAATGTTTATTCTCTTTTTCAAGACATTAACGTGAGGTTATGTAAGAAGTCATGAGTAGAGATGAGGAAAAATGGAAAAACATCATTTTCTCATGCTTATGTGGTGTAAAATCGATTAAAACTGTTAATGAACACTAAAATTGTACAAAGATTTTGGAAAACATTTTTATATCTTAAAAACACTTAGGAGTACGTGCTAAGAGGTTATTCATCATATTAGCATGTACTCCTAAGTGTTTTTGGAATCCGTCGAAAGAACTCAAAAACGCACACTCAAAATTATATTTTTTAAGAATAGAGAATTTTCTTTGGACCAGCTATAAAGCCAGTCAAGAATATTAGATCTCCGTCAAGTCTTTGCAAAATCAATTTTAATGATTTCTACATGAGGGGCGCAGATATATAACACCACTTGCCCATACTCGAAACACCAGAGCAACTTACACAGGGCAAGTATACCTTCCTCGAGCTCAAAAAGCAATTGGAAAAAGGTCATTTTCTTATATCGGGCCCAGAATAATGAACCGTATTCCCAGTTGGCTTAGAAATATACCAAATGAATATAAATTCAAAAACCACTTAAAAAAATGGATCTTAGCCCAAAGCACCTTCGATAGTATTATTTACACCTAATTGCCGCCTCCCTCTGGATCAAATTTGCTATCAGGTCTTGGTTTCAGTCAATCTTAGATTCAGTGTTATTATGTTATAGTTAATATATCAATTATTATTTTATGTATTGTAATCTCTAGAATGAATTGTATTGTTCAACGTAGCTTATGGTATGCATATTCTGTCGTGTTAGGTTAGGTTAGGTTTGTGCATAGAAAACAATCCCATAGTCAGGTTCTGTGAAGAACCTTTTTGGGTACGGCTTTATTTGCTATGAATAATGTCCAATAACCGCTGATATGTATATGTTATCACTAGAGCAAATAAATTATTATTATCAATTTGATGTTCAAGAAATCTAGATGTTTGACCAATATATTCAATATCACAGTTATGGCAAGGAATCGAATGAACTAACTTGGATTGAAGCGGAACGGGAGTCTTGTCTTTGAGTTTACACAAAAGTTCATCAATTGTTAATGAAGTTTTATGAGCAATTTTCACTTTTATCTAGACCCGTACTCTGATAATATATGCCGACAACCCGTTTTATAATGAAATCCATTAAGATACAAATTTTTCATTACGATACAGATTTTCAACCAATAGAAAACCATTATTTTTCAATCAAGCATGATGTGCATGCTCTGCATTCGACGTTTGTCAAGTCAAAATCGGTATAGGTATTGAGTTTTTGAAGAATATAGCCAAATTTCGATAATCATAACAAAATGTGTGATACCAGCGATATGGGAGAATTACTTTCGACACCTTCACCGGCAGAAATACAGTAAGAATGATTAAATTTTTCATTTGACAAATGCATGATTTATTCCTTTATTTGTTCAATATAGTTTTCTGAGCTCTCCTTTGCCGAGCGGTCTAAGGCGCTGAGATCAAATTTGCTAGTTTCACTAGTTGGAAGAGACATTGGTTCGACTCCGGCCTCGAGTAATCTTTTTTGTTTTTAATTTTTGATCTTCTTTTTCATTTTTATCGTTTTATTTCTCGAAGTGATACCATTAATCACAATTTTGTAGAATTTTTCAATGAAATTCATTTAATTCATATTATTGTGTGCAATACAAATATAAATATAATATTTGTAGTTCTTCACTATCTATCCAGTGTAGATAAAATAGCGTATGCATGTAATGGTTAATAATACACTCTCATCAACCATCGGCTCGTTTCGTATCCCCGGTTGACGCAAATATCAAAAATTTGACAGATATAAATTAATCAGTATTAGTTAATTCTCTGAATATGAAATTTTCTCTTTCATCAGTATTCAGTATATATATATATATATACATATATATATATATATATATATATATATATATATATATATATATATATATATATATATATATATATATATATATATATATATATATATATATATATATATGCTGGCAGGAACTTCCGGTTGATCCGCGTCTGGAAAGATTTACTTGTCTACGTTTCGGCTCCCATTTTCAAGACTGAGTAACCTTGCGTCTAGGTCTGAGTTGTCCGAAACGTAAGACAAGTAAATCTTTCCAGACGCGGATCAACCGGAAGTTCCAGCCAGCACATTTCTAACCGCGGAAGCCTAGCCGATCATATATATATATATATATATATATAGGAATACACAACTTTTTCAAAAATGAATAACTTTCATATTCCTTCTAATCATTGGAATATTAAAATGTTTTTTGAATAACTATGCTTGGCATAAGTTTCATTATTGGACTGTTATTACATATCTATCGTCTGTGACATGTTTACACATATCAACTACAATTTGAATACGACTGACCTCAAATACAGTTTGTCACATTTTTACTGATATCATGAAGTGAAAATTAAAAACGATTTTTCGTCAGTAGCATTCAGAGTTCCTTCCTGAGTTTTGATTCTAATTTTTTCAATTACTTGGGTAGATGATTGAACAGTCGCAAAGTAAGTCCATTCGGTGAATTCAGATTTACCTTGTATCTGAATAAGTGGATATGGTAATTGTCCGTTCGTGCAGTACCAAGAGCATGTCAGTTTTCAATTTCTTTGGAAGAATCCCTATCGCTGAAAATATATGAACACATTCCAAATATAAACAAGAATGCTAGTATGAAAATGCCAGCAGAAATGAATGACATTTCACAAGATTTTCATTGAGACAAGTATGTTAGGTTAGGTTAATACGGTGGCCCGGGATGGAACCCACATGGGTCAGAGGCCCGTTGTGATGCCCTATGGGGTGGTTACCACTCCCTCCACTACCGTGAGAACCAGTAGTTGCTGTTAATGAACAGCATGAGGCTTTCGATACCAACCGACTGAAGATCGGCTAGGTTATCAAAATGGGGCCGACCCAGAGCAGAAAAACTTTTCCTGGATATGGTAGGGTGGTGACGGAGTAATTGGACCAACGTCTCTTCCTCGTTGTCTCGGCAGTTTCTACAGGATAGGCTTCGGCCATATCTGTCTTGACGAGGTGCATATAAGTTCCTCCCGCCATCTAAGGTTGGTTAGGCGGAGTACTTCCTTCCCGAGGAGCAAACTCCGTTCAGCGATATGTACCCCTGGTCTAGTGTAAGAGCTGCCTGCTTTGTCCCTGTGGCTGGGTAACAACATTAACTCTTACTTTAGTGACCAGTTCATCTAAGGCTTAACGGCATTGTATATCCGCCTTCGGGGTCAGGCAGACTCAGTTCAGAGACTCAATGGCATCTTGGCTGTCACTTAGAATAGATATTTCATTGGACTCAAGTCCGGTTTGAAGTTCCCATTTGGCTGTTTAATTCATAGCTACTATTTCTGCCTGGAAAATATTGCAAAAGTCCGGCAAATGGAATGATGGGTTGAGGGGTGGGGACTCTGAGAAGGCTCCACTTCCTACTCCCCCTTTTAGTTTTGAACCATCTGTGATAAAGGAGAGTCTTCTTTAGCTCAACTAGGTTTACCGTCCACTGTTCTCTGGACAGGATGTCCACCGAGAACTTGCGGTCGAACATCGGGATGGGTTTCGTGTAGTCTGTGTTATTTAGGATGAGATCGAAATCCTTTAGAATTTTAGAGTAGCCGTAGTTCACCTTAGGCCATGGTGAGACTGCATTTAGTCTGAGAGCAGCGCTAGCCGCGCATTCCTTCCCATATAGGTCTAATGGAGTCAGATGTAGGATCATTTCCAGGGCTGCTTCGGTCGGAGTTGTATTGAGACACCCCGTCATGAGAATGGCAGCTTGTCGCTGTACCACTCCCAGCCTTTTCTGGTTGACCACCTTAGGTAGTGATTCAAACTAGGAGTGGGGTTCTTACGATCGCCGTCGAATGCTGGGTCTCAACTCCCAATGTTTGCCAATGGTTCTTCTGCAGGTATATAGCGCAACTGTCGCTTTTTTCACCATTTTCCCTATATTTTCTCTCCATGACAGCTTTCGGTCAAGGACAAGTCCTAGGTTTCTAGCTCGTTCGGAGAGTTTTATTTCTTGCCCCCCCTATATCGGGGAAGGCCAAAGGAGGGGATTTCGTGGTTTCTTCTGAAGAGAACAAGCTCAGTTTTGCCCCAGTTTATCCCTAGGCCGCATTTGTTGCACCAGAGCACAAGTTCATTCAGTGCCATCTGTATGACATCCGACAGTCTCTGGAAATTTCCCAGAAACTGAATTCGCAATATCATTGGCGCAGGCCACAATTTTGATTCCTAGCCTTTCCATTCTCTGGAGTGAACCGTTGAGGGTAAGGATCCACAGTGAGGGTGAAAGCGCCCCCCCCAGTTGACCACTGTTTGTATGTGACAGTAAGAGATCTCTGCGTGAATCTTCCTGTTGTAACATCACTGGGGATTATATTGTCGAACGCCCTCTCAATGTCTGCGGGGGCTATCAGGGGGTTTTCTTTGCAGTTTGAAGACTTCTCAACTTATACTAACAGCGTCTGCAGAGCTGTTTCTATTGACCTCTCCTTGCAGTAGGCATGCTGGGATTGGAAAAGAATCTCTTATAGACTAATCTACTAATCTCTTAGGCGTTTTTAGTAATGATAATAATAATGCTGATAAGCTTATCGGCCTGTAATCCTTGGGGGTGCTGTGCGATTATTCACCACCTTCAAGGATGAAAACGACCCTCACCTCCTTCGACTACGTAGTTTTATGAGTTAGGCTTAGGCAGGCCTTATATAAAGCCTCTAACCATGTAATTGGCATGAAACTGTGACATAGCCCATTCAATTTCGCTCGAGGTGCTGGTTCGCCTTGCCCACCTAGCTATTGACCAGGAAAGTGTGTATGTCTACCGGTAGCTCGACGGTCTCTACGTCCGTGGTTGTCTATGTCTCATCAGGTTTGTTGAGATAGCTTGGCGCCACTGGATTGGACGAGATGATTTTTCGCTATTGCCTTCTGTAGTGCTGTCGATTCTAGAACAGAATTCAGACCATAATTTAAATTTTGCAAGTCGAACACTCTTCTCGAAGCTGTTCAGACAGGCTTTATAAGCACTCCATTCATTGGTTTTCTTAGCCTGGTTGAACAGTTTTCTACATCCGGTTTCCTGAAGTTACTGATTTCAGAAGACCACCAAGCCGGTTTGGGTTTTCCCCTAACCGTTTTCACTGGGTACGCCACATTCATCGCCTCATTGACACAAGTAACACCTGACTGCAATGAATCTTTTTGGACTTTGAAAATATACTATGCTTTTATTCACCATTATCGAATTAGGATAAAACAAGATTAATCAGAGGGAGAGGGAGAGAGAGAGAGTAGCACCTTGAGTCGGTGTACCAGCTTGGAAAACATATTGACAATTCGAGAAAAATTTATACTTTTTACTCGAAAATAAGAGTCTGCTGAGATAGGATTATTCGAAAAGTTTTCAGAATGAAAACAGCATTGCAATACCTCTGTAGTTATAGATTAGATCCTCATCATTTTTCTTGTGAACAGTAACAACAATTGCGTGTTTGAGACTGAGGGAAATGAACTATCCGAAAATAATAAATTCACTAAGAATGTGAGAGGTTCGATAAACCTTTACCGGGCAATTCATCTGGAGTTCTTAGACGATATAGATTTGAGAATATCAAGATGATCAGTTTCATCCAATGAACGAAGAAATAGGGAATGTGTTTTGAAGTCGTGATGATCTTCACCAAAAGACTCAGTATCATTAGTAATTGGAAATTCAACACTGATATCGCAAAAGATCCAAACAGGACACTTCCCTCTATCAACTTTCTCAAAGTTGAATCTATTATCGATAAAGCCATCTCCGTCCCCGCTTTAGTATATCAGGAAATTTCCATGTGTAGTCCAAAGTTCAACAATTGCCAATGAAATCAATTTCAATAAAAAACGAGAAGCATCATCAGGTCCGAAAGAGTTGTTTTTTCAAATTTTTCATCGGTGAGATTATGAAATTATTTTTCAGTGAATGGATACAGAAATTTCGGATTCCCATTCATAGACTCTGCCTTGTATTGTTTACGGTAGTTTTGTGATTATGTCTCGGTAATGTATTTTCAATTCACGTTGATTTTCAGATGAAGAGAATAACTCAGCTTTCAACTAGAAACTTTCTCATCTCCAGATACTCACTTCTTCAACGAAAACTCAACACTTCGAGTTTTCCGACGTTAACATGAAAATGTGGAAAATAGCTCGGACCCGTCAGTTTTCAATTGAAGGCGAAACAACTTTTCGAAAATACAGTGTGGTCCAACAAAACTTAACACCTAGATTTTCTGACGTTAACATGAAAATGTGGAAAATTGCTCGAACCCCTCAATTACTTATTGGAGGGAAACAAGTCTTCCGATTTTTTTCATCCCCGTAACTTCAACCCCCCTACCGGGAGCGAGCAGAACCCCTTGACTTTCAATATGGATAAGAGGTGTTGCGGTTACTAATTTTGAAGATCTTATCAAGTACTGTCTGACCCTGAAATTTCGCTCCAAAATATTAGCCGATAATGAAATAACAGCTAAAATAGTGAAAGAGACAATGTGGAATTTATCTGTAAATTATCATTCTTATTAAAATGGTGTATTCCGAAAAAGAAAAGGTGGAAATGATAGAATTATTGAGAAATAACGACTGTGCGAACAACGGCGGCTTTGTTCAAAGAACGACATCCTGGAGAATATATCCGCTGCGTACGTTGTGCATCTCGATGCCTTCGACGCTACTGGTTCACTCGGAAACAAAAAGAAGGTGCATGTAGCAATGCATCCGACCCTTAGTGCTAGGAAATTGTTCGATGTATCTGGCGTTTCACGCACAACAATTATGAATTTTTTTTATATGCAGTTCCACCGCGTGAATCGAGGGACAGGAGATACGAATTATGATACACTTAAAATTTTTGAAGTTTGTAAGCCTCAGGAAAAACCTTTTTCGGCAAAGCGTTCCAAAGCTCAGCTGTTCTATTTAACAACATAAATTCCATCCTTATGAGATATGATTGGTACAGGAACTGAATAAGGATGATCCCGATAGCTTACTCCAGTTCTGTGAAGTCGTCAGTGAAACGATTAACGTTAATCAAAACTGCATGTTCAATATCTGTGTACAGTGTAAACACGCATAACTGTCGGTATTGGTCAGATGAAAATCCAAGATTATTTCGTTATGTGCATACTCAGCATCCGACAAATTGAATGTTTGGGCGGGTACTTATGGACACCACGGCTCTTTTTTATAGCCGGTATTCTCACTAGCCAAATTCATTTAGATCTACCAGAGAACGCTGTTTATCCAAGTGCAAGTACTGGATAATGACGAAGACCATCAAACGATCATGTTCCAACAAGATGGCGTACCACCTCATTTCGTTCAACCTGTGCGTCAGTTCTTAGATGATAATTTTCCTCACGCCTGGATAGGAAGAAGGGGACATATTGAGTGGCCACCCAAATCACCTGATCTACACTACCCAGCCTGAATCACTGATTTGCGACATCAGATCGTTAATGAATGCCGTCAAATGACAGAAATCTTAAGTAATGTACGTGAAGGTTTTCAGCAAAACTGTATGGATGTGAATGGTGCCCATTTCGAGCATTCAGTGAATTTCTTCGATGTCCCCTCCCCTTTTTATGTTTTGAACGGGTCAACTCAAAAAATTGAAACTTGGGATAATGAAATTGATGCATAGATACTATATTTTGGAGTGAAATTGACACATGAAAATTTCAAGATAGCGACTGGGCGCCATCTGAAAAAAAAATTAACGGAAAGGGGGTCTTGTGATATATCATTTTGAAGCTCCTGACGAATACTTCACAACCCTAGAATATGAAGTCAATATCCTCACCTACTACAAAATGGCAGAACATTTAATAATTGCGTGCACACATCGACGTTCGACTTCAGAATTTGAGGAAATTAGTTGAGTTCAGTTCAGGAGATGCTCGAAATGGTTGTCTTGAACGTCTTGAGATAAGAGCCTATCCGATATTTCGCATCGAACATTCTCGAACACAGCAACGTCGACATTTCTACAAATATTCATAATTTTTCTCTGCCGAATATTCAATATTGAAGCTGGTTCAGTTTCGAACATCTATTGCTTCAAATAGCCCCATAAAAAAAGTGCTGCTCTATCTTGTTGAAATGATAATATCCATATCGAATTCATTAAGATTCACTTCGACGATTTTGCTGATCAGAGCATCAACAATAGATGCCATCATATTCAAATACAATTCCCCTGTTGAATTTTGGTCAATTGACCATTTCAGAGACTGTTTACGTGGTACCTATCTACTTAAAAAATCGGAAACTAAATGAGAATATTCGAACTGAACAATGGTGTTCGTTGTACTGACATATTTGCCTTTTTTTATGAACAAACAATAACTTATTAAACCTCATCGGGTTGTGGGGATTGCCATATGATAGAGAAAAATTACTATTTCTAGAAATATCGGTATTAATATGTTTTAGGTAATTATTAAATGTTGCGCCGTTTTGTAGTAGGTGAAGATATTGACTTTATATTCTAGGGTTGTGAAGTATACGTCGGGACCTTCAAAATGATATATCACAAAATCCCCCTTTCCATTTAATTTTTTTTCCAGATTTATTTCATGTGTCAATTTCACTCCAAAATATAGTACCTATTTATGCATCGATTTCATTATCCCAAGTTAAAATTTTTTGAGTTAACCCGTTCAAGTAATAAAGGGGGATCATTAAAGAAATGCACTGTATAATTAACTAATCACAAAAGTACGTACTTCCACTATGATACCTGACATTTCGTTATCGATGCAACTCGTGAAGCGCAATTTCAGGATCAGATAATACTCGATAAGATCTTCAAAATGAGGTATCGCATCACCCCTCATCCCTATTCAAAATCAAGGGATTGTGCTCATCCCTGCTAGGGAATTCCACTTCACGGGGATGACAAGAGCAAAAAAGTTGTTTCCCCTCGAATCAGAAATTAACGGGTAACGAGGGATTTTCCACATTTTCCTTTGAAAGCCGGAAAATCGAGGTGTTAAGTTCTCATGTAATCAAAATGTATTTTCGATTTTTTTTATTGCTCTGGTCGCGTCTTTGACGACATGGTATCTGATCATAAAACGGTTTCGTTTAAACATGAACAGAATAGTACGAATCAAAGTAATACTAAAGGTTCTTTCTCATCTAGAAAATATGATAAAACATCTATTAATAGTTTTCGACATGGATTTTACTGGAAAAATTGGTTGGATGTATATCAAATAGTAGATACAAACAATAAATTCAAAAACTTCCCAACTTCTCTGATGTATTATTACATCATTCAACATCCACCCCCCCTCGGAATCGAAAGAACAATATGAAAAACAAAAATTGAGTATCTGGAGATAAGAAAGTTTCCAATTAAAAGATGAGTTGTTCTCTTCATCTGAAAATTAACGTGAATTGAAAATGCATTACCAAGGAGCGAGAAATATTCACAGTACTTCAGTTAACAATACAAGACAGAGTCCATGATTGAGGAACCCAAAATTTTTGTATCCACTCACTGAAGAAGAATTCCATAACCTCATCGATGAAAAATTGAAAACAACAACCCTTCTGGACCTGATGATGCTTCTCCTTTTTTATTGAAATAAATTTCATTGGCAATTCATGAACTATATTAATATACAACAACTGTTCGGAAAAAACAAAACATTATATCTATGAAACACATAACATATACAAAATGATACATTTTTAGGATCAAGATGAAAGAAAAACAAGGGTTAAAATCTGTAACATTCTCCCCAACGTGAAAGTTCTCACAAATTTTCACCAATTTCAGCATCCATTCTACAGATTCTTGTTACAGGACGTTTGAAGACCCCTGTGGATGTTTTCACCTCCACTACTCTCACGACCTTATCCTTTCCTGGGAAAACCTCCGTGATTCTACCCAGTGGCCAAGTATTTCTGGGTAGCTGTCCATATTACTATATTGCCAACTGCTACTCCTTTACCATCCTCAATCAGCTTTGCGCGCTTGGATAAAGTGGATGGGTATTCCTTTATCCATCCTCTCCAAAAAATATCAACATGTCTTTTGTGACTTCTTCAAATGTTTTCGGAGATTTTGGCTTTCGAAATTCGTTGGAAACGGATTTCCTGAAAGTGAACCAATAAGAAGATGGTTTGGCGTTGAACACTGAGGATCAGAAGGATCAGCTGAAATGTAAGTTCACGATCTACTATTGACTGCATACTCTGCTTCCGCGAATATGGTCGATAAGATTTCGTCTTTAGGAATTTCCTCTTTTGAAGTAATTCTCAAAATCTTTTTGACTGAACCTATTATTCTCTCCCAGCGTCCACCCATATGTGGACTAGCAGGTGAAATGAAGTGCCAATCTATCTCCAGCTCTGTCAGTGTTCGGGATAACTGTTGATGGTCAATTTGACGGTGGAATTTTGAAAGTTCTTCGTTGGCTCCTTCGAAATTAGTGCCATTGTCGTCAGAGTAGAGGCATCTTATGTGACCTCGTTGGGATATCATCCTTCTTATAGCCATGATTGTACCATCGGCAGTGAGGTAGTGTGCAATTTCCAACTGTATTGCACGAATTGTCATAGAAGTGAATAAAACTTCCCACCGTTTTTCTTTGTGTCGCCCAACCGTTACATACATGAGACCGAAATAATCAATGCCAGTAAAAGTAGATGGTTTCACTCCAGGTGTGAGGGGCATCATTGGATTTTTTCGATGTGCAGTACCGACACTTGTGAAACGTACTCTTGACAGCCTGCCTCCCTTTAATAACCCAATATTCCTCTCGTATTTCATTAAAAACCATTTCCTTTCCCTGATGATGCTTTTTCTCATGAAAAAATTGTAATATTAGACCAACAGTAGCATTTTTGGGATCCAAGATTACAGATTTTTTTCATAGATTCATCTAAACAAAGAGCCTGGACGACTCTGCTGTTCTTTTTTATGAGTTCATCATCTTCAATGAATGCTGAAATATTGTAAGGTGGACTTTTAGTATCCACCTGGACCTTTGCTTTGAGTAGCCTAATTTTCTTGTAGAAACTCTTTTCCTGGCTCTTTTTGAGACACAATCTCTTAGCGTCATTAATTTCCTCAATCGTTAATTCTCCAGAAAGAGTATTTTTTCAACTCCGCCAAGTTTCACTAGAAGGTTCCTACAACATCTCAGTACCTTACCTGTGCTTCTCAAGAGCCTTCTCCATTTGGAGAATCGACAAACCTTTGGTAAAAGTTCAAAACATGAACCAATGAAAACAACAAAATGTTCCACAGATTTTCTTTCATTCTTGTCATCCTTACAAAATTCTGATTCATCAAATTCTACTGGGAAATCATTGAAATTTCCCAAAAATCAGGAACTCGGAACCAACGACTGTCAGAATTGGTTGTCAATAATTGGGGAAATTGTGATTCGTGTTGCTTTATCAGCTACATTCAATTTCCCAGGGACATATTTCCATTGAGCTTTGACCATTAGTTCTTAGATTTCACCAATTCTGTGAGAAACAAATTGTATGTAATTTCGCCCATCGCCTTTGATCCAACACAAAACTGTTTTCGAATCGGTCCACAAAAAAAAATTTGTCACAAGAAAATCAATTTCTTTCAAAATGGTGCACACCAAGCGGCTCCCCATCACGGCAGCTTGTAACTCAAGCTTTGGAATTGAAATGGGCTTCAAAGGACTCACTCTGGCTTTTGCTGAGATGAAAGACACCTCGATATGAGTTCCGAATAACACCCTCAAGTAGGATACCACTGTAAACGCTTCCTCACTCGAATCACAAAATATGTGGAGGAATCTTGAGTGAAAGGATTGATTCCAAACTTTTCAGCCATTCCAGCCAGCTATTGAAAACTCTTGGAGGAATCCTATCGTCCCATCCTATACCACTTCGCCAGATTGCCTGTAGAATGATTTTTCCTTTGATAGCCAGAAAAGTGAAAAATCCTGAGGGATCGAAAAATCGACATTACCCAATGTAATACCTGTTGTTTTGTAGGAATCTCTATTCCATCAGATACTCCTTTCGGAACTTTGTGAAAAATGACTTTGAAAGTGAATGAATCAGATTTAACATCCCACCATACACCCAAAATACGATCTAACGACGATTTGTTGAAATATTTTTCGACATGTTCATTCCCGCATTTTTCAATGACCAAAGGTGGATTGGAAGACCACTTGGCGATATCAAAACCATCGTTCTTGTGAATGCCAATTATTTTTTCGATTTTTGAAAGTGCCTCCTGTTCTGTATCGCAACTATTAAGATAGTCATCAAAATAGAAATTTCGTTCAACATCTTTTATCAATTCGGGATATTTTGATTGTTCAGAATTCAAATTCTTAACATATTTTGCGCAACACGGGGAACAAGAAGCTCCAAACATCATCACTTGTAGTTCGTACCTTGCGAAAGATTATCGTTGAGACTGGTTCTATTACTTTTGGCGGCAGCAGTAAAAACAAGTCTCAATTTATTGGGCTTATTGGGGTTCACGACCCCAAAATGCGGAAGATACCAAATGCGAGAATTTTGTTCAGATAACTCGTGAGATTTTAACCTCCGAATTTGACCCTTTTCAAAATAGTCTTCAATTTTGTTGCAATACTGATTAAAATATAACTCATCCTTCAACATTTTTCTTTCAATACAAATTGACCTTCTTATAGCGTTCATTTTACTTTCCGGAAAATTTATCTTTTTTCCAAATCAAACCAGTTTCATATCGCTTTTTATTTTTCAAATAAACAGTAGTTGTTTCTAAAATTTCAAGAGCCCTCCTATGAGCAGTGTCGCTAATTCTATTATTCACTGAAACACCAAATGATTCAGTACTAGATGATTTCCCGATCAATATATTCAATTCATCATTGTTATCCCAACAACGAATGTGAAAATTATTTACATTTTGATGAGCCTCAGACGTATTACCATGTGTAACCCATCCTAAGTTGGTTTTGATAGCTTTAGGAGTATTTTCAGGGCCTTAAAGTTTTCTGGCTACTGTTAAATGGATATTGTTCCGGCCTATCAGAACAGTAGGTTTTGCATCTACCGGAATAGACAGACCTTGAACATGTTGACAATCTCTTAAAAAAATCATCCATCAATATGCTTTTAGAAGGTAGGGGCAAATCTGTTACTGTTCTCAATCCTCTCATTTGAAAATCTCTTGCTCCTTCATGAACTCCAGAAATATTCATATCAATACATTTTGAACCCTCAGCATATGAAAAAATTTTGTTGGCCTATTGCATGCATAAAGGTTTTGTTTCCCCTGACAATCCTAATTCTTTCGCGATCTGGCTTTCTATCAAAGAAATGGTTGCTCTCTCATCAAACAAAGCATGAGTTGTTAAATAACCTATCGGACCATAAAATTTGATAGGAGTTATCCTGAGAAGAACGTTGCATTTCTTGTTAGTAAGACAAACCGTTTCAATACTTTCATTAGATCTTTGAGGGGGTAAATTGATGGTAACTTTATGTAGAAGGGTATGGTGTCGTAATTTGCACCCTTCAAACCCACAACGTTGTTTTGATATGCAAAAGCATTTTGAATGACCAATTTTCGAACAACAAAATAGTGTAAGAGCCAGCTTGAATCTGACAACACATTCTTTACGGTATCTGAAATTTCGTCCAGTGAGACTTCTATACCCAGTAAACAAGCAATGGGTACTAGCTAAGCCCGGCCGCGGTAGGTTTGGGGTCCCTCAGATGAGTCAGGTATGAAAATTAAGTAAATTTTTAAAGTATTTTACGGTGTCTGCCGTTTTAATTTGTTATAACGTACCTCTAGAAAAATTGAAAAATAACTATGGCTGCTGATTTTAAAGGTTGCAACAGCCACTTTTCAAAATTCGAAAAAAAAAATTTGAAGTATTTTACGGCGTCTGCTATTTTGGTATATCATTTATTGAACTATTTTAAGCTGATATTGTGATGTGGGCTCTTTCGATGAGCATTTTTCCAAATGCTGGAAATATAATGCGTCCTTAAAACTTGTTGGTACAGTTCAAATTCACAAGGAAGGATCAAGCTTGCATCAAAGCTCCGGACTTTTTTATTGAAATTTTCGTTCATATCTACAGCCTTGTAAGAATCAACGAACAGCTGAAATCTCCCGTCATCAACATCGATGGATTTTTTAGCATTATACATACTGCAAGTGTACTTGTGGATAACATTAAACAGTTCATGTAAGGTATCCTCAGTCAGGCCAATGTCACCGAAAGCAGCGAATAGTTTTTGAAATTCAACGTTATTTTTCAGTAACGTCAAAGTTTTTTTTTGCCCCGATTATATAAAGCTGAATTGAAGTCACAACCAGTAAAAGCGTGGAAGCCCCTTAAGCTTTTAGCTATAAGTGGACCAAGTTATGTATATATTTACAGTATTATGTCTCTTTACTTTCAACATGCAACTAAAATACAGTGTTGCCAATCCAATGAAGTCGTTTTACGCGAAGCTGATATGGAAAATCCGCAAAATATGATAAAAAAGATGAAATGAAATTTATGTTCGAGTCTGATATAATCTATGAATCTGAAAATATTTTCTTTGTGTTTCAGAAAAAAAAGTTTTGATTTTTTTGAAGGAATGAACCTTCGGCTTCCAATCATTTCCTCAGATGATTCATAAGTTATGGATGCTTATAAAACGTTTGGCTGACAGTGTTTCTCTGATCTTTCGATTCTAGATTTGCCATCAGCTGGAAAAAGAAGTTTTGGGGCAGCACGCTAGCTTCGGCCATAAAACGGTGTTCAAAATGCGCAGATTTCGCGCTTTTTGCGCCTTATTGGCAACACTGCTGAAATATATTTGTCTGTAAACGGTTGAGCCAGGTGTGCCTTTGTGTTCGTAAAAGGAACTAAAACCCCACCATTCAGCCCTAACATAAAAAGGAAATATTCGACTGAAGAGATAGAGAGAGAGAGAGGAGAGAGCATCAACTACTACTCTTACGGTACCATGTGTTTTCTAAGCATAGACTGCAGGTAATGATTCGCTGTATAGTTACAACCGGAAAAAATGTCAGCCATTTTCAATATTAGCTTGAAAAGTTTAATAAATAATATATCAAAAAAGCAGACGCCGTAAAATACTTTAATTTTTTTTTCGAATTTTGAAAAGTGGCTGTTGCAACCTTTAAAATCAGCAGCCATAGTTATTTTTCAATTTTTCTAGGGGTACGTTATAACATATTAAAACGGCAGACGCCGTAAAATACTTTAAAAATTTACTTAATTTTCATACCTGACTCACCTGAGGGACCCCAAACCTACCGCGGCCGGGCTTAGCTAGTACCCATTGCTTGTTTACTGGGTATAGAAGTCTCACTGGACGAAATTTCAGATACCGTAAAGAATGTGTTGTCAGATTCAAGCTGGCTCTTAGGCTAAAAGTAAATTTTGTTTTCTATTGTAATTTTGACCATCGAATGTGTACACTATCATTTTTTATTAGGGGACAATCATAAAATTCGTGACCAGTTTCATCACAATAAGGACATTTCTACTCATGAGTCGCTTGATTTGTAGTAACCATAATACTTTCATAATTCGAAAATGAGGTTTTCTATGGTAATGAGAGGTAGTAGGAAAATTTTTCTGACTCACATAACATGCCGCTGAAGATAACTCATTTGTCCAGATTCCAAAATCTTTCAAATTCACCTTACCCCCGTTTTGAACCACTTTCTGTCCCCATTGTAATTTCAGACTATTCGGTAATTTTCCAATCAACTGCTCCAGCAATACACGATTATTCAAATGATTACTTACTTCGAATTGTTCCATCGTACCCACAAGGTATTGATATGACATGAAAATTTCATAAAATAATGAAAATCACCATCTCCAATAAATTGAAAATTCTGAGTTTTGTTAATCAAAGAACTAAATACATACTCGGAACGTCAGGACGTCAGAAACGCATTCGTAGTGTTTCAATAATGTGAGGAATATTTTTGGGGTGCGATAATGAACTCCTTACCGCTTCAAAAAGCTTTTCCTTTCAGGCACTTCTGCAACAATATCATCAATTCATCTTTTGAATAATGATATATCTTGGTTTTTCTGTTGAACTGACTTAATAACGGCCAATCGGTAAATTCCGTTAATCGGGCTCCGCCTCGAAAATAAAAAAAATTTAGTGGAACTTGCATATTTTGGTCTCCTGAACAAAAAATTCAAATTAAATTTTTGGGCCTCTCGGCTAGTTTCGGAGATATGTCCCCCCAAAGAAAGGAAAACGGGGTTTTACGCCTATGTTTGTTTCTCATCCAATTCCGCTCGAAATTCCTCCTTCTTACTATCAGCACAATATACACATTATATACCACCATATCTCCGAAACTAGTTGAGAGCCCCAAAAATTTCATTTGAATTTTTTTTTCAGGAGGCCAAAACACGTAGGTTCCACAAAAAAAATATTTTCGAGGCGGAGCCCGATCAACGGAATTTTACCTCTGTTCCTTTCCAATTGTTCGTAACCGCTGCTCGAAATCTGAAACCATTTGACTCTCCTATGGTGGCTGCTGCTGCTGCGGTTTCCAGCTCCTGCTTAGCATCTCCTTTTTCGGATAAAACGATATTTGACTCTGGCGGAACTGTTTTTGATCTCTGAATATTACTTCCTGATGCCAGCGACCATAGAACAAAATCATCATAATTTGTGGTCATGCTAGCATTTTTCCTCTGAGATCTCCGTAAAAATTCAGACATTCTTTCTTCTTGAACCGTATACGTGGACTGTTAATAATATATTTTGGTGTCTGATCCGGTTGAAGGACCATGTAATTTCTTTCAAGACTATAAGGAAATACAAATTTTTTTTATATACGTCTATTCTGACTGTTTCAACAACAACAACTGTCCGGAAAAAACAAAACATTATATAAATATATATAGGCATAGTTGACTTATACCTATGGAACACATAGCATATACAAAATGGTAGATTTTTAGGATCAAGATAAAAAAAAGATGAAAATCTGTAACACGGGGAAAGATCGTTCCAAAGTTTCATGGATAGACGTTTGATTTATTTTCAGAAAACAAATCCTACTACGTCGACCACGAATGTCGACCACGAAACTTTTTCTAAGTTTTTGTTGGATCGCACTGTATATCAATTGTTGTATATGATGAATCTGCAGCTCTTGTTGGATTACCTACCTTTTACATTGTTATATGAATTGAATTCTTATAGCAAAATACTGAGTTTAATATAATCTGAACTGTAATTATTAATTATCATGTGATCGACTTTCTCTACTTGAACTCCTGGACTCTTATAACTTCCGAAATTCTATTCTTTGTGATACTGTGTGTCGGTACTTGATGACAATTCACGATAAATCAATTGAAAAAACAGTTCGAAGTGTGATTTTTAAACGAGATATTATATAGTGAATTACGTGTAACGATTTCGTGAACTGTTTCGCCAAAATCACAAAATAAAGTGTTTTTCTTTACATTTTCCATATACTTTTAATCTTGTCACAATTTCAATATGCTTCTTGTATATTATATGTTCGGTCATCATTTGAATTTTCTTTGAATTTTCAACATAGGTTTCAAAGCTATTGAAAAAGTCTCATGGGCTCATTCACACCGAATCAAAATACTCACTTTCGACGCGTGTTCCACCAAATTTATGTGTATTTTTTTTTGGGTAGCGGAGCTCTGCAAAATTCCGAATATGGATTATCGAGACAAGAGTGACAAGATCATCTACATACCGGTTTCACTCTCCATACTGATCTTCAGTATAACATAGGTACTCCAAGTAAAAACTGATGCCCTATGCAACCATGATTTTTTTTTCGAGGACATGAATATGATACCGTATACATCATTTTTGTACAACACTTATCCTTTCGAGATTTTCTTCTCAGGATCGATCATCTTCGAGAATATTGTCGATATTTCCTATCTCTGGGTGAAAAAATGACAGCATACTACTATAATTTATTGTTTTGAATAGTTGCTTAGTTCTAAACCTGGTTTCAGTTGTCGACCTATAATTGTTTTCAGTTTGTCAATAAGGAATTCAGAGGGCGACATAAAAATTATATAGTTACTGCATTTTCAGGTAAACATGCGGTATTCTAATTAACCCAACATGTGTATGAAATGTCTCCCTCCACCATAGTTATCTTCATTCCGAATAGCTCGTTTGAAAATCGTTATCGTAATATTCTTCAAGTTATTCTAATGATATTCAAGTATTTGTAGTAAAAATGCTATGACTCTTCGCTTCAGTCGACTACACCGTCAAAGACAAGAGACAATGGCAGTGTCAGAGGGAGCACCACCGCAAATGACAGAAAAGAAGAAATCGTGTTATCCAACTATGCCTTCAGAAATTGGGACAGACTTCAGCTTCAAGAGGAAAATTGTGTGGAAGAACGCTCTGGGATTTTTGGTACTCCATCTTGCTGGATTGTATGGGCTCTATTGCTGTATCAGATGTCGCTTTCCCACAGTAGTCTGGGGTGAGTTCTTTCATTCATTATGATTTTCATTCCATGGGCCAATTAAACAAATTATTGGAAGAGATGAGATGATCGGAAAGTGAGCAATGAATTTGTGGAGACTTTCTTAGCATTGTCTTCATATCAAACTGAAGATTCAAATTATGATGTTCTTTGATTTATACACACCTATTCATAGAAATTAGGGTCAATAAGTTTTGATGCATATCGGTATTAGAAAAGAAACTGAAGTTTATAGTTATAGAAGTTTGATCAGACATACTGTATCTAAATAGTAGCTACAATGGTACTGAATAATGAATTGAGGAGTGAGGTTCGGTATTAAATAACTATTCTCCTCGTCATCATTTTTGTTGTCATCACTTTTATTCAGTTCATCCCAGAGTCATCTGACAGTGGACAGAAGATTTACCAAATCAATTTAAGTTTCTGGTAGTTGTTTCATAATCTTCCTCTGTATCATTTTCAAGTCTTCAGCATTACATTATTAAAATAGTGTTGCAGATGAGCGTCAAATCCGAAACCTTTAACTTCTCATTAAAAAAAAATTGGTTTATGTGAATACTCTTAGATCTGGTAGCAAGATAATTGAATGGAAAAGGTTACTGGGAGGAAATAAAAGATATCATCAGGTCTACATTCCCAAAAAACAGTCTATGATACTGCTAAGCTGTACAGAGTCGTGTGCTATTCTAAAAGAGATTGCAGAGTGGGATATTAGTAATATTGTCGAATCGTTCGATGATAGAACATCAACAATCAATCATAACAAAACTTTATTTGTGTCATATGCTGTCAACTCTCAATCTTATTGTTGAAGCAAAAAATTAATTGAAATATTTATATGTTATCATTGACAACAATTCCGAATGGAACTACTAATACGACAACGAAGTAAAGAAACTGAAAACATTAATTGGTACTTTCTAATTTTCATGTTATCATTGACAACAATTCCGAATGGAACTACTAATACGACAACGAAGTAAAGAAACTGAAAACATTAATTGGTACTTTCTAATTTTCAAAGGGAATATCGGCCAAAAAATAAAAAATCCTCTCTCATGACCTTGTAAAGCTGCATAAGTATTTTCGAATACCCTTTTTAAATGCAGTTTTGTGTGATGACACATTCCACCACTTAACCATGCCCACTATGCCCAGGCTTCCATTCTTTTACGGGATGATCTTTATTTGCCTATTTTTACTGTGACAAAATGATTAAGGCTTTCGCGGCCGAGGTTATTACTATAACTACTTCTCTTCCCATCTCCGATGACTAAACGTTTCGATTTCTCAAGGCGTATTTATATTGATGCAGGTAGTCTGGAGAGTTAATTATTTCCCGAACCCGACAGAAGTGATTAACACTCCAGACTATCTGCATCAATATAAATACGCCTTGAGAAATCGAAACGTTTAGTCACCGGAGATGAGTAAGCCCCTGAAGAAGCTGGCCACTCGCGCTAGCGAAACGTCACGAAGAAATTCCAAAGAAAGACGGCCTTCAAGTCCGAAGAGAAGAAGTTATACTATTTTTACTATTTTGCATTATTGTTTTTTTGCGATGTATGTTGTTGTTTCTTGGTAAATACGTTATATGTGGCGGGTGGTGATCAAATGGCCAATAGCGCCTGTCTATATTGAATTCACTCACCTCACTACCGGTTTTCTCAGGTTCGAACGCAGTCACGGCAGAAATCTTTCTCACTGGCTTTATGCCTCGGTACCAATCATGGTAGGTGAGATCTGTTGAGCGTTAGAGATTTTTCTGCGGTTGTTGAGTGCCACACCACCCAAGTGAAAGTGTTAGGGGAAACAATATGTACCCTTAGATGGCAATCTCGACGATATTGACTCACTACTGAGAAAATATCAATTATTGCTGAATACGATGAGTAGATGTTTTCTCAAACCTATGATTACATGTTTTCAATAAGAGTATGCCCCAAATTAGTCATCTTCTCTTGGTCACAAGATACGTCTACAAGTCCATCGAATATGTTGGTATATCACATCATCTTATGGTATGGAGTTTCGAATTCTGGTTATCGACGTGAAGGGCTATGATCAATCCATCTCTTATTATTTATGACTAACATGTAATAGACACCAATTTGGAAATTTTGAATGGAACACCCTATATATTATATCATTCTTGAATTCTGCATCGAAATTCAAATTGCTTTCATGAATCTTAATCTTTACCTATCTCTAACCGTCTCCTAATCATTTAATATTGCATGAATCGACTGATATACCGAACTGAATTCTGACATCGTTCACATAAAATATGTTGGTTGTTATTTCATGAAAAATTCAAATATTGATTTATAAATATTGTCTGAGAAATACGCCTCCATTTGTAATTTTTTTGAACGACCATAACTCATTTTTCAAATGGAACACCTTGTATATTATACAAATTCTCCAATTCAACCAACCGATGTGAACAACTTTGATCAACTATGTGCTATACCTATCTCTGACCGTTTTTTACAATTCTTTTTTGGCTCTTAATGCAAGCAAAAAATCTCAAAAAGTAAAAAAAACGAGAGCATCAAATGATAAATAAGAGGTCAAACTTTTTCTGTCATGATCTCGGTAGCGTAGATGCTCGAATTACTTGTCATTCACCTAAATACTTTGATGCATTAACGTCATGATCAGTCTTTCAAGACACTGAACTAATGCGATCACACTTACCTCAGAATGCATTTTGATTGTGATCGATTTCATAAAATTGTTTCGAATGATATATTCATCGAATATGAAGAAACCAAACCAAGTAAAATCCAAATGCACGTATAAACATCAAAGCTCTCCCTCAATTCAACACAGATTTCTATATTTTCAGAAAATACTAGTTCACTCATCAAGCATCAACTCAGAAGGAAAGTGGTAATTATACTGAATGAATCTGTTGAAATCCAGTATACAGGGTAGCTTTCAACGTAGGAAGGTCAAACAAAGAATTGTAAATGCCTATGTAGAAATCAATTTTTCCTTATAAATGAGAAATGTCCCATCTATAGGCACACAGAATACATTTGAATAATTATTTTTGAAATTTCCTTTCTCTAATGAAATGAGGATTTCTTGATGCACAAAAATTATTATTTCAACGATTGAATATGTACTCGCGTGAAAATTGCAGTTCAGAGGTAAGTAGCAATAAAATAGATTGATATATAATTCAAAAAATACAATTCAATTATTCTGACACAGTTAATGTGTAAACAATTCATATTTTCGAATTTTTATTTTGTTTATTGAATTGTAAACTAATCCGTGATAACACTCGAATGATTTGGGGCTGAACAGATATTTTATATGTATTCCATGATTATAAAAGACAACGAGAGATCCGTACAAAATACAATTTACTGGAAAATACGAACTTGTAGAGCGGAAATGTAATATTTCGAATTACAACTCGAAATTTAGGTCCTACCTTAATTTGTGTAGGATGCCTTGCAATGATTTCCGTCATAATTTCGATTTTGTATGGATGATACTAGACCAGGCGGCAATGACAGATTTTTTGGACCAATTTTTTACAGTCTGCCTATGGAAAAGGAAATACTTGAATCTGAAACAAATCATAATAATCTGCAAAATTAACCGAGGTGATTTTAGCTCCCGGCCGGCCAGCTCCAAGCGCCACTATTCCACCACGGTCTGATATTTTCTTAAATTCGATTTCCGCTTGTTTTGGTCGAAGTACTGGCATTCTTTTCAAATTCTGATACTACCTATTGAAAGGTATCAACTGATAACGAAAAAAATTCAATTGGACTCTTTTTTTCCACAGTAGATCAATTATTCCTGAAGCTCACATGTAAGAAGTATATTTTAGATTGTGATACAATTAATTTGCTAAGAGGATGTGAACTTAATCTAAAACAAGTAATTTTTATAGAATAATCGAAGGCTAGCTACTGAAGGGCACTGTTAACTGCCTTTGAGGCCCTGCTTTCTGGCTTTGGGATTAGGCGGCCACGAACAAAAAAATCAGCTGATAAAATATAAAGGATTATTCAATCAAAAATTTTCGTTTTAATATATTTCCTTACTCCGAGGGCCCGCTTCATGAACCTGAATATAGATTTTAATGAGAAGAAACCACGTGTCAATATTTATTATTTTTGAGGATGAGAACGACGGCCACGAAAAAAAATCAGCTAACTATTCAGAGGAATGAAGAGTATTCAGAAAAAAATTTTTTCACATAAAACTCTTTCACAGAGAAAGCTCCATGAATCGAAAAGTATCATATTTATGGCGCTCGACCAAATTTCAATATTTTTTTCTGGGATTGTGAATAGGCGGCCATGAACGGAAATGGGCTGATTATATAAAGGAATGAAAGGAGTATCGAGGCAACAATTTTCATTTACATATATCTCTTCCGAAGGGCCAGCTCCATGAATCGAAATGTATCATATTCATGGCGCTCGACCAAATTACAATATTTTTTCTGGGATTGTGAATAGGCGGCCATGAACGGAAATAGGTTGATTATATAGAGGAATGAAAGGAGTATCGAGGCAAACATTTTCATTTACATATATCTCTTCCGAAGGGCCAGCTCCATGAATCGAAATGTATCATATTCATGGCGCTCGACCAAATTACAATATTTTTTTCTGGGATTGTGAATAAGCGGCCATGAACGGAAATAGGTTGATTATATAGAGGAATGAAAGGAGTATCGAGGCAAAAATTTTCATTTACATATATCTCTTCCGAAGGGCCAGCTCCATGAATCGAAATGTATCATATTCATGGCGCTCGACCAAATTACAATATTTTTTTCTGGGATTGTGAATAGGCGGCCATGAACGGAAATAGGTTGATTATATAGAGGAATGAAAGGAGTATCGAGGCAAAAATTTTCATTTACATATATCTCTTCCGAAGGGCCAGCTCCATGAATCGAAATGTATCATATTCATGACGCTCGACCAAATTACAATATTTTTTTCTGGGATTGTGAATAGGCGGCCATGAATGCAAATAGGCTAATTATATAGAGGAGATTCAATCATCTAACCCTGACCATTCTTTGAGGCTCATTCTTCTAGATCTACTTGCAGCAAACCTATTCATTATATTATCAATATCAACTCCTTTAGGAATGTTGAGAAGAGTTAAACCTTTAAAACGCTTTCCAGCTATGGTGACCTTAAATGTGTTTCCAGACACCTTATGCTTAGTTGAATCGCTCCTTTTCGCTGTTGCCGTCAGTTTGAACATTGAATAACACTACTACCACGTATACATTTCTGCATCAAATGAACCATTTCGATATCGAATAATGATTTCTATTCCACATCTGTATACTTTACAATATAGTATCTCAAGAGAGACTTGAGGAAGTGAAATAATAAGCCGAATTTGATTTATACGTTTTTATGCTGATGTTTCTGAAGTTTTTATATAAATTTATTTTATTGATGTATAAGAATTCAGATGACTCTGCCAATACGATTTTAATATCTTCAGGTAATGAAGTATACGTTGATTGATTGATTCAAATCACACACAATAACAGAACATTACATTTCAAGTATGTCAGAATAGTCGCCTGAATAACGACAACTGAACACATTCCAATCCTCACTCGATCGATCATAATTCATAATCTCTATCAAAAATAATTTTTTCACTCAATTCACCAAAAAATTCTACCTTGGATGGTATACAATAATCTAGGTAATTCATTCATAGAATCAATGTAGCTATCGGAGGAAACAACTTTCAGACGCATGAAAATGCTTTCTCTACAAAATGCTCATTATTCTAATTATCCCATAATTCATGGAGGGATGCAGCCCAAAATTCAAAACTATCGACGAATCTGAATTCCAAAAACGTTTCTTCATTTCACCATTTCGATTCAACTTGTCTTCAGTTTGAGCGATAACGTCAACCTTATCATTGTTAGTACACAACTCCTTCATGGGTAAATGGCAATCGTATCAGCCGAGATTATGGATAAATATTGGAATGAAATTAGGTAATTTATAATTGGGATTATAGGCTGAATGCGCTGCCTCATTTCTCTCAAATACCAATGATTTTTCACAATATGATACATTTCGATTCATGGAGCTGGCCCTTCGGAAGAGATATATGTAAATGAAAATTTTTGCCTCGATACTCCTTTCATTCCTCTATATAATCAACCTATTTCCGTTCATGGCCGCCTATTCACAATCCCAGAAAAAAATATTGTAATTTGGTCGAGCGCCATGAATATGATACATTTCGATTCATGGAGCTGGCCCTTCGGAAGAGATATATGTAAATGAAAATGTTTGCCTCGATACTCCTTTCATTCCTCTATATAATCAACCTATTTCCGTTCATGGCCGCCTATTCACAATCCCAGAAAAAATATTGTAATTTGGTCGAGCGCCATGAATATGATACATTTCGATTCATGGAGCTGGCCCTTCGGAAGAGATATATGTAAATGAAAATTGTTGCCTCGATACTCCTTTCATTCCTTTATATAATCAGCCCATTTCCGTTCATGGCCGCCTATTCACAATCCCAGAAAAAAATATTGAAATTTGGTCGAGCGCCATGAATATGATACTTTTCGATTCATGGAGCTTTCTCTGTGAAAGAGTTTTATGTGAAAATTTTTTTTCTGAATACTCTTCATTCCTCTGAATAGTTAGCTGATTTTTTTTCGTGGCCGTCGTTCTCATCCTCAAAAATAATAAATATTGACACGTGGTCTCTTCTCATTAAAATCTATATTTTGGTTCATGAAGCGGGCCCTCGGAGTAAGGAAATATATTAAAACGAAAATTTTTGATTGAATAATCCTTTATATTTTATCAGCTGATTTTTTTGTTCGTGGCCGCCTAATCCCAAAGCCAGAAAGCAGGGCCTCAAGGGCAGTTAACAGTGCCCTTCAGTAGCTAGCCTTCGATTATTCTATAAAAATTACTTGTTTTGGATTAAGTTCACATCCTCTCAGCAAATTAATTGTATCACAATCTAAAATATACTTCTTACATGTGAGCTTCAGGAATAATTGATCTACTGTGGAAAAAAACAGTCCAATTGAATTTTTTTCGTTATCAGTTGATACTTTTCAATAGGTAGTATCAGAATTTGAAAAGAATGCCATTACTTCGACCAAAACAAGCGGAAATCGAATTTATGAAAATATCAGACCGTGGTGGAAAAGTGGCGCTTGGAGCTGGCCGGCCGGGAGCTAAAATCACCTCGGTAAATAATTACGCGCTGCGTGGTACTTAATGGCTAACCCATAATTTGTTTTCGCTGGGACACACTGCATACCCACTTCCAAAGAGTATGCCTCATAAATTTTCGTTATTCCCGCGATGAGACTAATTTCAGTTGTTATTGTCGTACTGGGAAAAGTTGGTTTTCATTAAATTTTTTTGCAGTACATTCTGGGAATTTGTAAATCACCCAGTATCATTTTAAACAATATATATGTTTTTTTTTACTTTGATCGATGTTTTTGTGTAACAAATCTAAACAGTCTGTAAACAGGTTTCCATCCAAATTCTTGTTGAACTTAACGATCGCAAGTTATGGGTTTCACATGAAGTACAGGCAGCGCGTAAATTTCTTTGCACCTGGTCTTACTTTATCCTCTTCAAAAGTCTCCACACAGTAGAAGGACACACCTCACAAACATTCGCGACCGAAGACTGTTCAGGATTTACTGTCATCTCCCCAATTATTTTAACTTGCTGTTCTTTCGGAATGGACGGATGATCTGTGAGCTTTTCATTTTCAGGGGTAATATAATAAGTGGTATGATTATTACCGATAATTTTTTGGAATATTAATGAATTGCAATCCCAAAGCTGAAAATACAACGAGTCCGCAGGACGAGTTGTATTTTCTGGAATTGGGATTGCCAATGAATTGATATTCCAAAAAATTATAGGTTATTAATCATACCACGAATTATATTTAGGACGACAATATAACCCTTGTTTGAGCAAAAATTGTTGAATTGCCTGGTAATTGATTCTTTATTTCTGGCCGTATTCAAGGGAATACTCTTTTCCACTGCTTCATCTATGATACCAATCGCCATTTGTCCCCAACGATCGCTCATATTGATTAAGAAATATAACTAATCAAAACACATAGATTTGACGTTTATAATTTAAATCATTATTTTCACTTGACAGCTAGTAAAACAAAAACTAAGCAGGTTTATCACCGTGAAAATACAGCGACAAGCTATATTTTCACTGTAATTCGGATTCTATTGGCTGAATTTCAAAATTTGAAATAGACTGATTGGTTGTTAAGCAAGGAGATATATTGTCAACATAATAAATATTTTTGTATATTGTCAACATAATAAATATTTTTGTAGAAATATCGACGTTCCTGTGTTCGGCGTGAAACATCGGATAGGTTGATCTTATGTCAAGAAATTTAGGGCAACCATTTCGAGTATCTTCTGAAATGAACTCATCTTATAATGAAGTTGAAGGGCGATGTATTGTATACTGGGATTATGGAGACCACTGATGGAGGTTATCATTTTCCTGGCAGATAGTTCCTTGATATCGGAAAAAAATAGTTTTACCCTTCCAGAAACTTAGCTTTCCACAGAACAGAACTTGGCACTCGCAAAATATATTCTTATATGACTCTGAACTGATGATGAGAGAAATTCAATGGCGTATGAAAATAATGGTAGTCGGTACCAAACTATTTATCCATTATCTGAGAAAAAAAGAATTAGTAATCCATTTTTATTGCACGACAGTGGGTTCCATAATGAGTTTACAGGATCTATCAACTTGACGACAGCTTTGAAGGAATATTTGTTCATATCTTTCTATTTTTGGGTAGGAAATCATATTTTCTCTGCTTGCAGCCAGTTGTAACAATAGAAACTGACGGCACAGTTCCAGATGTTCTCTCATAGAGCAGCATCGTTCTGAACATGATTTTTTCAAGGGGGTATATGACCCCTAAAAAGGTGTTGGGGTCTTGCAGTCTAGGCATGATAAACCAATACAAGGTATTTTTAGTTCAGCACAAAACCCTTTTCCGTTGTCACTGTCCCGGTGCCTCACTGCAGTGAACTTTCAAGTGTTGATATCCACGCTGCTCTCCAATTTGTGGGCCATGCCGGCATGCCAGGAAACAGAAAAACTCTGATGAACAGATTCACCCATGGTACACAATTCTCAGCCCAATAGTCACTCATCAAACAAATATGTGGACTGGTTATTGAGTAATGACACCAGAGTGCCATTTGACAGTGTATGAGCTTCGAAGAATAGCCCGACTGGAATTTCATACCGGATGATAATAATGATGATGAAGCGGAAAAACCCCGTTTTGTATTTTAGCATGAATGAAAACCCCAATGACTAATCGACAGTGTGAAGTGTCGATTATAGCTAATCATCAGTTTGAACTGTATCGATATACAATTGAAAAGTATGTCTCTCAATGGAGGGTCAAATAATTGACGGATATTTCAGCCACGAAAAACGGCAATTTTCAAACGACCCACTTGTCGCGGTAAAAGACAAAACATTCCAAAACTATGCTTTCCCCTTTATTTCGATATATCGAAAATTGTTGGCAAATAACGATGCGATACATACCTACCAATTGCAAAATACTTAGTGGGCTGTATTCCACAAAATTCATTACAAATTGAATCTTGACGTTCAGCAGTTCAATCTGTCGATGTTTTCGACGATAAGCAAATATGGTGAAGAATCATAAATTCAATGTTATTAAAAACTCATTAACTTGTGAACTTACGTGAGAATTACGCGGTACATAAGTTGACGAAAGTGTCCAATCTGAAATTGACCAATTATTATAAAATGTTATCGCCCATTACTGACTAGTTCCTGGCAAAGGTCTGATAAAAAATTAAAATTTTAATTATTGTTTCTTCCACTTCTAATTACAAGCAATGTTCTAGGACGATTAAAGCATTGTTTATAGAGATATAGCTAGCTATAGTTGGTTCATTATAGTTCATTATTCTTGCCGACCCCTAGGGAGCATTTGCTGAAAGTATGAATTGTTTTGCTATACTGATGTTTATATTTCACCAGACTAGAAGAACAATATATACATTTTCATCAACTTTGCGAAAATTTGCGATTTCTTCATACACATATACAATAGAGTATCACCCTTTGGATGAAAGTGAAACTTTTTAATAGAGGTGTAATCACTCGAACAACTAACTGAACGCAGTTGACGTGAGTAGTATATTGCTCTGTTGACATTTTTCCATGTTAACAATGGAATTCTAGTACCCATATGTGATAGTTGATGGCGCATTAAGGTTACTTGAAAAAATCACTTTTTGAAGATTTCAATTACTACTGAAAGCACAGGATTTTCTTTCAGATATACATATGAATTTTTTATCTTCAAGTTTACTCTACAAAAAACCTCTAGGTGATGTTCAAAGAAGATTTTATGAACGAATAGAAAGAAGATACGAATTCGTTTGCACTTCAGATTTTTGTCTGATTTTCGTGTGAAAACGATCTCAGAAAAAGAAATAGGGCTTCGGGGGGGTTTTCAAGATCATAACAGAGGGGTGGGAAAAATGTATGGATTCAAATACTATAATACAAAATATATATCACACTATTCCGCATAATAAAAAATCGCTTCAAACAATAATGGTTATCACCGTCTGTCATGAGGGAGACCAGGGTGATTGTAAATATATTCCTTTCACTTATAGAAAAGGAAATCTGCAGACATCAGTTCATCGCTTCCGGTAAATACTATCTGAAACTGAAGTGACTATAATTCAACACAGTTGAAGTCAGCATAGCTTTATTATATTTTAATGCTTTCTGAACCTATCAATTGTTTTCAAACAATATTCAAATTCCAGATACTTAAGGCTGGCCATATCATGGACTGTTTTTGGGTTTATTTCTTTCCCATTGAAGGCTGAATGATGCCTTGTAATTCACTGTGATGTGATAAGTCATTATTCGATGTTTGTGATCACCATTGAGAGAAAAACATTGCACGAGCATACAATATAATTATTCACTTATAAGGTTTTGCAGACAAATGAGGTTGAAGCTTTTCCCCACATATTCCATACCGCTCTCCATAACTCGTAGATTTTGAGGCAGAAAACAGAAATGGAAGTATTCAGTATCTGATAGCAGAAAATGTCAACTAATCAGTCACACATATATGATAGCTCAAAAGCTAGTATTCAAGCTTCTAGTTACATTTTGAGTGGTTTATAATTGTATCTTGATTTATTTTTTTATTATTTTTGGGCTGGATCTGATCAGTACCTGACCTCATTCCACTACATTTCTGAAAATCAGATATAGTCCAATCAAATAAACTTTGTTCGTAAAATTTTCGCCTACCCGAAAAGTAGCTGTGGATTCTGACAGAAATAGGTGTCCTTATTATCTCCTAAAGTTTGCGCCAGATTCTGTCCGTGCGTTTAGGAACAATTAGCGGTTGAATGCTGGAAATCTTTTTTTTTTTTTGTTTTTTGCTTATATAATGCGCTCGGAAATTTAAAAAAGGCGTTTTTTCCATTATTATATTAAAAAAATTTGAAATGCATTTGGGGGTTGCATCTGTGTATTTGGGGAGCCTTCAACTAGTAGAAACTACAGTTTCAATTCGGATGAAAAACAATTGATAGGTTAGCAACGATTCAATTTGTTACTAAAAAAAGTGTCCCACTAGATTACTATTCCTTGCCCTACGGATAGTCGTAGAGCAATGAACGAAACGGTTTTTTAAAGTCGAAGAGTTGAACTACAAATTATCATTTATGGAAAACCGATTTTTGCATTGTGATAAAACATGGCGTCAAAAAACAACGTAATTCCATGTAAAAAACAATGAGAAAAAAATGGTCGTATCAAAATGCGACAAAATGCATAGGAATACTGCGATTTTTCTTCGAATTTCGTCAACCTGACTTTCGTTCCAACATAATTAGGAGCCGAGATAACCCTTTTTTTATTCGATTTCCCCTTCCTTATTTATATGAAGCAACGAGACCTTGACGACTGCACAGATGAAGAGCCATATTATCCATAGAAACTAACAGAATTCGTTTTCCACAATTATTTATCATATTTATTGATGGGAGCATTGGAGACCTTCTGGGATCGTTCGACGTGCGGTGTGGAGAAGGAAGCCGAAGAGAGCGGCCGGCGATTGCATCGCGTGAAATAAACTGATCAGAGCCCAGAATGACCTCGCTGTCTATAATCTTGGGAACTACTATATGAATTTCTTTTAATTCGTACTAGTGCATCGAGATATGATCGAATATCACTATGGCTTGCCCGGATTGTTTTCGGAAATCCCTCAAATCACAAATTATTCAATTTTTAGCTGCAAATTAAATCCGTCATGTGGTTCCGAGATTACATACATCGAGGTCATTTTGGGCTCTGATCAGTTTAATTCACGCGATGGAATCGATGGTCGCCTAGCGCAGGCTCGCTCTGTCCGGTTTCCCTCTCCACACCTTCACTGCTCCCATTGATATATATGATAAATAATTTTGGAAAACAAATTCTGCTGGATTCTATGGATAATATGACTCTTGCTCTGTGCAGTCATCAAGGTCTCGTTGCTTCATATGAATAAACAAAGGCAGGGGAAATTAAAAAAACAAAGGAAGGGAAAATTAAAAAAAACGTGTTATCTCGGCTCCTAATTATCGTGGAACGAAAATCCGGTTGGCAAAATTCGAAGAAAAATCGCAGCTTTCCAATGCTTTTTGTCGCATTTCAATACGACCATTTTTCCCCATTGTTTTTTAGTTTGAAAAACGTTGTTTTTTTTTGACGCCATCTTTGAAAGTATCACATTGTAAAAATCGCTTTTCCAAAAATGATAATTCGTAGCCCAACTCTTTGACTATACAAAACCGTTTCGTTAATTGCTCTACGATTATCCATAGGGCAAGAAATAACAATCTATTGGGACACTTTTTTTAGTAACAAATTAGATTGTTGCTAACCTATCAACTGTTTTCCATCCAAATTGAAACTGTTGTTTCTAATAGTTGAGAGCTTCCCAAATTGACAGTTGCAACATCCAAATGCGTTTCAACATTTTTTAATGAAATAATGAAAAAAAAACGCTTTTTTTTATTTCCGCAATAGTTCAGCAACAAATTAGAATATCGACATCGAGCCAACGCAAATCGATAGATTTTTCAATTCAATTCAACTTTTTCTAGCCAATAGTTTTCATTATATAAGCAAAAAACAAAAAAAAAATTTTCCTGCATTCAACCGCTAATTGTTGCTAAACACACGGACAGAATCTGGCGCAAACTTCAGGGGGATAATAAGGGCACCTGTCTTCCGGAATCCACAGCTACTTTTCGGGTAGGCAAAAATCGTCATTTTGGGCTCTTGAACAGTTTATTTGATCGGAATAATAGACGTTATCAAGAATCTGACGATCTGATGTGAAATATAGGTCGGTTCAACCCATCGAAATCATAGAAGGGTAACAATTTATTTCCATATTTACAGCACTTTTCGTTGGATTACTGTCTGCAGAAGGAGTTACCATTGGAGCGCATAGGCTATATTCTCATAAATCGTTCAAAGCCACCTTCTCCTTGAGACTCATTCTCATCATTTTACAAACAGTGGCGGGTCAGGTAAGTGAACTTTTATTAAGTTTACACGCTTTGTTCTTGGTGTTGCGGTAAATTGATCTAATCAAATTTTGAAACTTGTAGTACACTACTGTGAGTACCATTTATCGTTTCTTGTAAGACTTCTGTTAGAACTAGACCGATTTTGCCATACACTCGTCTCCTCAGAAAGGGAAAAAATATTCATTAATTTATCAATATGGCGAGGAAGTTGGCGCTATGATCCTGTGCCTGAAATTTTTCTCTGTCGTATTTGGAAATGAATCTGATACGTTCAATGGTTGACGGATCCGCGAATGAACATGTTGCTTCTGAGGTATGGCATAGAAAGTCAGTAACAAGGCCTACTTTCTGGGGGACTTTTATCCAAGTCGAAGGGGTTTGGTATGAAATACCATAAATAAAATTAACTCATCAGGGATAAGTACTAAACCTATTCAACTAGAATATCGACACCCAGTCACAACTTATGCAATTACGTCACTGGCCTAACTATCGCTGCGAATGTTCAAATCTCTTCACTTATCCCCATTTCCTTTGTTCCGTACAAATTTCCTTTCCTTAACTCGGTCTTTGGTATCAACAAGTCAAGTCAGTCGGCTTCCACGAAGTCGAAAACACTCCATCACTTCCCATAGACGGAAGAAACCTACAGGATGATCCAATCTCTCATAAAATTTGATTTTATGATGAATTGATTTTATTCCCTCCCTTGAGGATTACTTGAAGCGAAACACTTCAACACTCATTCAACCGAAAATCTTCAAAAGTTTTCTGTTGATTTCAATTTTCAAATTATATATCCGTTTTGATCGACGATTTTTTCATTTATAATTTTTCGATATTTCCATAGTATAATGAATATTTGGTTATACTCTGCAAATATGTATGAATGATGAATCTTTTTTATTTCATTTTGAATTTCAATCATGTCCTCTCATAAGGATTATTCCCCGAAATATTTTCAATTTATTCTATTTCCCCTCATCGTATGCTTTACGAGTGCGACCATAAGGCAGAGCCTTGTGCGGGTAGGAAGCGGCTGATGCTTTTGAGTACCGTGCCATTCTGGGGCATTCTACTGATTTTTTTGGAAGTGCATTATTTGCTATTTCGAATGCAGGAAAACCCAGAAAAACATGCAATGCTACCAGGTATGAAATCGTTATAATTGTTGAGATATGAAATAATATCTAAAATGGGCAAGAACCATCAAATTTACTGCTTGTGTCATTAGTGGGGAATTTATGGAATTCACAAATAGAGTCAATTCTGCTGCAGTCGAATTTAATTGTACGAATCAGGAATATTCGCTTTTATTTTCGAACATAGATTCAATTTAACGAATTCTTCTCATTTGTAAAGAGGCCTCCTGTAGTCTATACCCTTTTATATATAATTTAATTAGGAATTGAGTTATCACTATTGAAATTATTCAATAACTATGCGAGGTGATATTCAAAAATATATTATATCATGATTCATAAGTTATTCCCAGTCATTAAAGAAATAATTATGGAAATAAAAATTCAATTAGTCTCAGATCTATTCTTGTTCCAATAAAATCGTCAGTAAAGTATTCCGATAAAGAGAATTGTTTCTTCAATACGATGCCTTTGCTAGATTATTCTAAAATAGACAAGATGAAATGTTAAATTATATTTTCGAATATATCTACCTTCGAAATACTTTGAGATTAAATATAAGCAATTAGTAGAAAAAGAATGGCAACTCGAACGTCCCAAATTCTTGTTAAACAAACTCATAATCTCACTGCTCATGTCCAGAATTTTCATTGCAGCGTTTACATCCATATTCATACATTTGATCGACTTTTCATCGTTCAGTACTAAAGGTTCACATTTTTTGAAGTTTTATTGATTGGTAGATATTAATCATCCGAAAAAGAAGTTCACCAGCATTTCTATAGAGCTATTAGGTCAGTACTCATACAGAGAAATGAATCCAGAAATACATAATTTATTTTTTGGCTTGAGTGTTTATTGTGCTGATTTCTAGAATCCTGGTTCGTAGACACAATTTTCTATGTCAAAATAAGAAAATAATTTCACAAGGAGGCTAAATTTTTCTCTTTTCGTGCCATATTTTCAAAAATATTATGAATTTGCCATATAACAAAAAAAAGAGTTGCTATTAAATTACCAACAAAAATGTCCCGTATAAACCTGTACGATAATAAGTTTTCGAGACATCACTCGAAAATATATATATATTTTTTTCATATCCGGATTTAAACCCTTGGACAAGAAAAATGTTTTAACTTCCATAAACGAGACTACCTATAAAAGAAGAAGAATACGGTAAAGCGGAATACCGTGTGATAAATAGTTGTTGGTCGTCAAAGCTGACCCCAAACATACAAAAAACATGCTACCCCCTTCATTTTGTCTCGTGGCTTATTTTCAAAACCACTTGAACTTTTTCGAAAAGCAGCCTGAATAGAAAAGAGAATGACGCGAATTTGACCATGCTATGACAATTCGTTACCGATATAGAACTGGTTGAAAATTTAGAATGAGTTGCGAGACAAAATCAAGCGATTAGGCATTTCTATTCAAATCAAAATTCAACCTGCTCTATCCCAGTGACTAATTGTCGTAGCAGAGTTCGACTAATTTTTTTCTTTATTTGGTGTTCTATGAGAAATATCTTGTCTTTTCCGTCGGAGGCTTTTGAAAATGAGCCACGAGACAAACTAGAGGGAGAAGCATACTTATGCTATGTTTCGGGGTCTTTGGCACGTCCATAAATTGTCACAGGACATTCCGCTTTGTTGCATTTTTTTTTGTAGTCTTGTTTATAGAAGTCAGAATACTTCTATCTCATCTGAGTCTTCAAAAAAGAAACACACGTCTAAATATAAAAAATATATATTTTTGAGTGATTTTCTTTATTTTTAGGTCAACCTTTCTTGAGAAGTGTTTTTTTTATAGTTTATGCTTCGGAACATTTCTTATTGGTTGTTTGAGAGCAAATATTTTTCATCTTCCTATGATGAACACTTCAAGGCAAAAAATACTATTATTAAATTTCTCCCGACTCACTCTCTTTTCAGTCCCTGATGACTGGTCTATATTTCCATGCCATATATTGGTTCTTCAGAGTTCAGAAAAAAATGTATATATATATATATATATATATATATATATATATATATATCTCAAAAAATTACCAGAAGAAATATATAGTTATATTTATATATATTTCTTCTGGTAATTTTTTGATCCCTGTAGAACAATCCAACACTGCTTCGGCTGTATGTAATGTTTATTATTTGAGCAGCGAATTGTTAACCCCAAAGTGCAGAGGAGAAGTTTCAATTGTCTGACGGTTTTTACAAAATAATACCTATACGGGGTGTAACAAAAGTACGTTTATATATTCAAGTGACGTATTCCTGAGACAATTTTAAGAAAAATTCTATATGAACTTGTGTCCGGAAATGCTTCGTTTCGGAGATACAAGATGTTGAAATTGATTTTTTCGTTCGCTTTTTGAAAAAACCTCTGCAAAAATTAAGTTATTCGTACGGAATTAGGTACCCAGGTTTTTTCTTGAAGTGGGAAATCATAATTGCGTATTCATTTTCATGTAATCTAGAGGTCGCTGCTACGCTGTCATAAGTCATTTTTAATTCCCCTTTTTTTTGCCAGTAACCTTTTAGTAATTTTTGAAGAGAACCTAATTCCCACACCTTTTCAAAGTAAAAAAGGTACACTTCCTCAACAAAGCTAAGTGATTGTTTTCGAGATTTTTTTTTGAATTTTCTATATTAATGCATATCACTTAGCTCCTATAGGGCGCTAAACGAAATTGCTGAGAACATCATAAAAACTCAGTATATGGTGGATCTCGTCGGAACAAACCAATTTTTTCTATGAAATGATTATCGAGAAATGATTCATTTTCGAGATACAGATTATTGAAATTCAAAACATATTTGGGTTTTTGCAATTTTAGTTATTTTCATCAAACTTTATATGCAGAATACCCGGACAGATTTTTTCTCAACTGAGTGTTATCAAACTGCTTGATCAGTATAGCCAAATTTCATTTCAATAATTTCTGTCACTCTCCGCTTGCGAATTAAGACTCGAGGATGCATTGAACGTTTATTTATCAAAATAGAAGTTCGCTGTCACATTTTCAACTATTCTTTGACAAATTCACTGTTCGGAGTATGAAAAGAGATTTATTGGTAACATGCCCGTCTGTACGAATGCTGAAATGGCTGATATGGTTTTTGCATACGGCTTGGCTGACGAAAATTCAAGCGAGACCAGACTCATTTATCAGGAAAGGCATCCCCCATGTTTTGAAAAATTTCAACAATCCTTATCTTGAAAACGAATCCCCCATGTTTTGAAAAATTTCAACAATCCTTATCTTGAAAACGAATCATTTTTCGATCAACATTTTATAGAAAAAATATGTTCATCTTGACGTGATCTAGCACATACTCAGTTTTTGTAATTTTCTTGGCAATTTCACTCAGCGCCTTAGGAGCTAAATGTTTCGAAAATAATCACCTCCAAGCGTTGTTGAGGAAGTGTACCACTTTTACTTGGAGAAGGTGTGGAAATTGGGTTTTTTCAAAAAAAACGCGGAAACCAAATTTCGTCCATACAACTTATTTTTTGCAATAGTTATTTTCAAAAAGCGAACAAAATAACTCAATTTCAACACCTTGTGTCACCGAATCATTTCTGGTCACGAGTCCATATAGACATTCACTCTTAAAATTGTCTCACTTGACTGGAATATTTTGACGTACTTATACACCATCACCTTCTTTCAGAATTGTTTGTATATCTGGGCGAGAGATCACAGACAGCACCACAAATTCAGCGACACAGATGCAGATCCCCACAATGCAACCAGAGGTTTCTTTTTCTCTCACATAGGCTGGCTCATGAGTAAGAAACACCCAGCTGTCATAGAAAAAGGCAAAACAATCGACATGTCCGATTTGGAGGCTGATCCGATAGTAATGTTCCAGAAAAAGTAGGTGATAATGATCCAGTTATTCGTTTTTGAGCAGACTCATATATTTACAGTACATTGAAATGAAATATTCATCTCATAGAGGGGTGAAGGGCACAATTGATGATATATATATATATATATATTTGTTTTGGGTGATCCCCATCTAATGATTTCCGCTATTTTCAACAGATGAAAATGCATTTTACGTTTTCTGAAGTGATTTCAAAGACTATAAAACCAGAAAACTCCATCGACTGGGAAGAATGTTCACACTAACAACTCGTCACAATCTTCCGCCTCCTCATTTTTTGTACTGTGAGCAATATGTATTTCGCCTCACTGTATTCATTCGAATGAATTTAGACCTACGATCAGAAATAATTGTCCTGAACTCTTTTTTTTCTTTTTTTTTTCATACTTCAAATCGAATCATTTTCAGGTACTACAAAACACTCTACGTGTTGTTCGCCATAATTATTCCAGTTTCAGTTCCTGTATACGCCTGGAACGAAAGCTACCTATATTCCTTCTCTGTCTGCTACCTGGCCAGAAATATGGTAGTTTTGAATGGCACATGGTGTGTGAACAGTATTGCGCATTTGTTCGGGACTAAACCCTTCGACAGGTGAGTTATTTATTGAACATACAGGAAAATTTTCACTTGGATAAACATTTTATTCCAACATTGGAATGACATTCAAATGGCACAACATACTGTGTGAAAAGTAATATCAGTAAGTAACCGAATTTTCGCCAGAATCTCCTTCGTCGAACTCCGAAATCAGTCGATAGTTCTAACTTCTTATCATATAATACTAATTTGAGGGTTTTCCAGCTTGTAATAATGACCCTTTTTGAAAAAGAAAACAGAATCTCTCGTTGCCAGAACAATTTTCACCGTTATCATTCGAGAAATTGTCGGACTTTGAAAGATTTTATCACAGAATACTCGAAGAAAATAGTTTTCATTGCTATACATTCCTTCCTAAACAATCATATTTTGTTGATTCCAATAATGAATATAAATACTTATGCGTAGAAGTGAAGGATTGAATATTATATTATTATGAGTTGTTATTACGTATTCCAAAATTGCATTAACACAGTTAAAGTTCATTCGGAGTAAATTTTTCATTCAAATGTATGTATCTTCGAGATTAAATACTCATATGCCATGAAATTCTGAATAAACATGCACTGGTATTTAGGTTGAATTCAGGTTAGATATTCAAATTAACTAGAATCGACTAAAATATATATATATCTAATCCGAGCGATTGGAGATTGCACTTATCGAATGCAACCAAATTGCTGACCTAATAACAGACAAGGAAAATAGATATTCCATCAAAAACAATATTTATTTGGGTACTGATTATACACTTTGATGTCAAAGTGAAACTTTTTCTATAGAATTCAGTAACACTATAAAATCAAACTCAAAACATTCATAATTCCGAAACGAAATAGTTACCTAGGAAAAACTGGGAAGGGACAATTTTCGAATTTCATTTGTGGTATCAACGAAAATACTTCAACTTTACAGGGTAATACGTATAAAAATAATCACCTGAATGCATATTATTATATATCTGAGTGATGCATGCCTAAAATAAGCATTCAATTATGGGGGTGCTATTAGGAAAAATATCACTCAGGTTGTTGATCTGTTATCTATCAACCTTTATACTAGAAGTATTATCGTTATTAGCGCAATTGAAATTCGACTTTCCTTCATAACTATTTTGTTTCCGAATTATCCATTGTATGCGTTACTATAACAATACGCTCACTTCAGTAAATACTATCTTTTTCGCTCTTTGGAACTGATACTGTGAGGAAGAGATATGAGAGTGACAAACCAATTAATTGGGGATAAAGGACCACATTCGAAGTTTTGTGCGCTCTGTATGATGGCGACAAAGGAAAAAACAGCTATGGAAAAACATGGGCGGACTGGGGATCCACTGTAACCAAGACAATTCAGTAGATATGCTATGTATGTACGGGGAAAATGGCAACACTGTCTTATGGAGAATACCATGTAAATCTGGGGAAAAAAGCCAAGCTCGATTTTGCAAATTTTCGTACCAACTATGGGATCTCCATAAGACAGCGTTGCCAGGTTTTCCCCAGATCTGCTACTTTTATCTCACGACCAGTTGATCAACGTCCGGTAGGCATACCTTGAATCTACTTATTGAATATAAAAAAACCATTCGCCTCCGTGCGGGCTTGAACCCCGGACCTATCGGCTAGTATACAGTGATTTAACAACTGCGCTACCACGGCTCTTGAATATTAGAGGAATTATATTGTTTGGATGCGGCCACACCGTTCAATATTTGAACACTTCATGGAACAATCCTTCATTCAGATATAAACCTTAATAGTAGTTATGATAATGATGAACTTGCTAGTATATTTGGAAATTGATTGGTAATACTGAAAATTATTTAAAAAAAAAATTTCTTGCAGTCGGATTTGAACCAGAGCTATTTTCGAAGTCGATGTCAGCCGTTTCTACTTTCGGTTTATAGGTTATAGGTATAACAAATAATACAAAATAATGAATGGTAACCTTAATACACATATTGGAATAAAATATGAGATGAGGAATAAAAGAAGATTGAACTTACGTACTTTTCACTATTATTTTCAGTTTGAAAACATAAATGTGCACGTACAGGCGAAATGTTTTGTGTTCCATCTTCCATCCTATTGTTTTTTGTAAGAGTTTTCATCATTTCTAAAGAACGGTCATTGAACAGAAGACTCGAGTTGAGAGTAGACATATGGTTTTTACTGCCAAAAAAGCCTGTGAGTTCATTGGTCGATTCTCAATTCACATTCAATATTATCATTCTATCAATATGCCAGTCAGTTTTTTTTTTCTCAAGCTATTCCCCATTTTTGATGAGATTGACTCGTGGACTTATTGTTCGTTGTTGTTGTCAAAAGTATTGAATAATAATAATGGTGAGAAAATTATTCAATTAATTGAATGATGTGGATACTTATTCATGATACTTGATGCTAGCAACTGAGAAGTATGAGGAATCATCTGATGCCCAAACAATGAAACAAATAAAACGGTTCACCGCTTTTCAGCACACTGACGAGAAAATGCAGGTATTCGTCTTGCAATTCGGAGGAGCTCTTGTGAATATGTTTACAATACTAGATCAATGTATGTTTTACCTATGTCTGAATTCAACAAATGGATTACATTTTTGGATTGGAATGAACATTATGTCTGACTAACACGTTCTCGATTTTATTCCAATAGCAAGTAATTATAGTTTCCCTATCCTACTTGCAAGGGCAACTCATAGGATTTGAACCGTGGACGTGGACAAATTATAGATGACTGGATCTCACTCCCATTTTATATAACAGCCGGAAACATATTATGTGTGTGTGTATGTGTTATGTAAAGTATAGAAGAATACGAATTGAAGTTATGTTCTTGAATATACGATGTGTATTCAAAAGCAGTCTGATCGAATCGGGTTGATATTGAATTTGAAATGCTCATTTGGACTACTTAGGTGCCTATATTTCATAATTAGTGGTCTCGGTGGTGTAGTGGTTAGCATATCCGCCTATCAAGCGGAAGACAGGGGTTCGAATCCCCGTCGGGCCACCGTGCTGGGTAATCGCACGTTAAAAGGTAAGGCCTCGTTGGTCCATTGCTCGCACAAGTTTTGACTTTTGAGGGTTGACGTTCGTCAGCTGGTTAACGGAAACGAACGATTTTAAAACAATTATGCGGTTCTATGGAGAGTTTCTGTATAAATTGAGCAAATTCTTTCATTTACCTTATATCAAATATTAAATGATAAATGGATCACGAAATGAATTATTGAACTCAATCAATGGAAAATGGGTTCAGAATGTGCCATTCTTGTTGAAAATGCTGAATGAATGGAAGTAACAGGGGGGTCAATTATGACGAACGTTTCTCAATGTATGTGGAGTAATACTTGATTTGTGTAATGAACTGCGAAAGTACAACACGAGCCTATACCCATTTACCTACCAACCTTCGTAG
>JAVJAQ010004128.1:128111-241736 GCA_032362365.1 Zygogramma bicolorata | reverse complement strand
AACTTATTTTTGTTCTTGCTTACGGCAGCTCCTTTTTTTGAGGCAGAGGGTCGGGGTAAGGATATTATATGTTATGTCAATTTTTCAGTGGGCACCACCCAGCTTTGCTGAAGTTAAAATTGGGAAATAAAGGGTGAAATGAACGATACCTTACATAACAAAGGTACAAATATTTATTAACTTAATAATGTAATATGACACTATCTCTCTTATGGTGATGAAGGGGTTGAAGTCTTTGTTTCAAAGTATGACCCCAATAAACAAATTTAGAAATATTGTTTTGAATATTCGAAATATCCTCCTTTCATAGTACTATGATTGGGTTACACAATATGTATGTATATCACACTATTATCAATCGTAAACATCAACAACAAAGGTTACCCTACACGATCTCGACGGTAAAGAAAATGTTCCTTAAAATATTAGGAGTGTTGAATTGTGCCACGGAAATCCTATAATTGAAACTTGAAGTGTCGATATTACCACCGGCTTGTACTTGCATTCACTTTGGAATATCAGAATTCGAAAAAACAATGGATGAGTCTGACCTGTGTGTCCAAAGATGTGGAAATGCCGTCGAAGTTGGCCGAATAATTTTTGTTTTTGCCCAATTTCCTCATACAACCTTACTTTCCATCTGATAGGCTCAGTTTCCTTTGCTTTCCAGGAATAAATTTCAGGTGAGATACTGAATGCCCCCACACCATAAATGTTTTCCTTTTTTTCTCAAAAAAACAGCAAGGCCGGCTGATCTAAAATTGTAATTGAATGTCTGTGTTATATGTCCAGACTCTCAAAAAAACTCCAACTACCTTCTCACAATGGAATGGCCTTTTATAATATGAAAACTCTATTCGTAGAAAATATTCGCAAACCGTTTTCTAATTGTTTATAGGTGTTCACTTAGCCACCATGAATTTCAGAGTGAAAACTCCACGACAAATCTATGGTTTTTGCGCAGTTTGGCGATAAAAGTCGGTGACCGGTTTTTATTTCAGATTTCTACTCAAAACTATCGGGCGACCAGGAGATCGGAGGAGTTTCTTCTATTCAATGTGGGTTTGTAGTGTACAGGCTGTTTCGCAAATTGTGCTTCAAAACGAATTCCTATTTAGATGGGACAATTTGTCGTTACACAATCACCCCCCTCCATAAACAATGAAAATTGAAAATTTTCATTAGGACCTTCATTTTTTTTTTAATCTTTATTGTTTTTTTTTTAGATAGACTCATTCTTCTCCATCCACACATTTTATTTTTACATTTTTCAATGCCCTACCCTAATCAATCTTAACTTAACTATTTACATTATTTACTTACTAATTCCAATCGAACTATCTTCCTATACTAACCTTATTCTTGAACATTGACAACATATCACCTACTGTCTGGAATCACTAAATTTGGTGAGACCTGAGCATATATGAATCACTTGTTCTACCGATTAATCCCGATCTGAATCCTCGGACAGTTTCGTTAGCGAACCCGATATAGAACCGAAATAAGGCTTTAAATCTTTCACATGCCAATTTCCGGCATTTGAACCGTCTTCATACCTAAGAGAGTACACTAACTTCGAAATTCTCTTTTTTATGATACACAATACGTAACGTGGTGCTAGCTTCTGAGCAAAACCGTGCGCAGCGTCCGACAGGACTTTATTCCGCTTCCACACCCTATCACCTACAGCAAACTCAATTTCACGTTTCCGTAGATTGTAGTTACTAGCGTTGCGTTTGTAGGCTTCATTGAGCCTTTTCTGTACAGATTCATAAATCTCCTTCAAATTTCCTAGACTTTCAGCATATCCCTGTCTAGATGTACAATCGAGGCCTGGCTCACCAGAACCTCCGTAGTAGTCTCCTGTTGCTGGCACTACCCTTCCAAAATTCAAAAAGGTTGGACTGTAACCCGTAACTTCGTGTTTCGCAGTCCTTAACGCAAAACCGATTTTGTAAATATTTTTGTCCCATGATTTGTGATCACCATCAATGTAACTGCGAATCGCAGCACCTAAAGTTCTATTCGTTCTTTCCACGAAGTTTGCCTGCGGGTGATACTTCGCTGTATACCATATCCTCGATTTATATTGTTTCACGAGTTTTTTGAACTGTGTACTAATAAATTGTACACCATTATCGCAAAGTATGTACTGAGGTACACCATACACCAAAAAAACCTCGTTCTCTATAAAACGAGCAATACTGGGGGTTTTCGCGGTACGTAAGGGACAAAGGATTGGATATTTTGAAATCCAGTCACTCACGACCAAAAGATAGGAATAACCATTGGAGCTTCTCGGCAATGGACCCATTAAATCAACGGAGATAATCTGCCAAGGAAACCTCGCCTTCTTTTCGGCTCCCATGAATCCAAATCTACCAATATTAGGAGATTTTTGCGAATTACATACGTTACAAGCTCTTATATAATGATATATGTCCCTACGCATTTTTGGCCAGTAATAACTGAGAGATATTCGAGCATATGTTTTTACGAAACCTAAATGGGCAGCTTTGGGATCATCGTGGCATGATTCAATGATGGACTTACGCTGAGCTTTCGGGACCAATAATTTCCACTCCGATATATTTGTTTGCAACGGGACTTTCGCGGGAATAAGTTTGTACACATAACCTTGCTTCACACACCACTGTGGAAACATTTCCGGTTGATCTGAAATCCTTTGACGCATATCTTCATAAAATGAATCAAGCTGTGTCAGATCAACATCTAAAGTAATGCAATTGTCCTGATCAATTACGTCTACATATTCTTCCTCCTGACTCGGATGATCGACTGGGTTACGCGAAAGGGCGTCAGGCACTATATTGAGGTTTCCTTTCCGGTGGACGATTTTAAAATCAAATTGGTTAAGCTTTACGCTCCATCTGGCGAGTCTACCAGAAGGTTCGCGCATATTATGCAACCATTTCAAGGCAGCGTCATCGGTGAGCACCGTGAAATTTGTACCTTCTATAAAGGGACGAAATTTATCGCAACCGAACACTACAGCCAAACACTCCATTCAAACCCGATACACTCATATTTAATTTGATTTTCTGTAAACCTAAACGATCACAAAAGTCAGCTGTAATGAAACTTGACTGAGAACCGGAATCTAAGAGAACACGAACTCTCTGACAAGTTTCAGAACTACCCTTTATATCGATTAGCGCTGTAGAAAGGATCACTTGATCTGATGAAAAGTTACACGATGATAGGACTACTGAAGAGCTATTCTCTTTATCATGATTGCTAATACTTTCGACATTTTTTATATGTGAAGTTGTAGCTTCTTGTGACTTTGTACTCTTAGCATTGTTCTGATGTTCAATATGCAATAACGTATTGTGTTTTCGATTGCATTGCTTGCAATTTGAAGATGATTTGCAAAACCTACTGTGATGCCCAACTTTCAAACAATTGATACATAGCTTCAGATTTTGAACCATTTTGATTCTATCTTGTACTTCTAACTTCAAAAATGTTTCACAATTGTGATTGAGATGTTTTTCTTTGCAAAATATATAATTCGAAGTACCAACAAAGAAACCGTTATAACTTATTTTTGTTCTTGCTTACGGCAGCTCCTTTTTTTGAGGCAGAGGGTCGGGGTAAGGATATTATATGTTATGTCAATTTTTCAGTGGGCACCACCCAGCTTTGCTGAAGTTAAAATTGGGAAATAAAGGGTGAAATGAACGATACCTTACATATCAAAGGTACAAATATTTATTAACTCAATAATGTAATATGACACTATCTCTCTTATGGTGATGAAGGGGTTGAAGTCATTGTTTCAAAGTATGACCCCAATAAACAAATTTAGAAATATTGTTTTGAATATTCGAAATATCCTCCTTTCATAGTACTATGATTGGGTTACACAATATGTATGTATATCACACTATTATCAATCGTAAACATCAACAACAAAGGTTACCCTACACGATCTCGACGGTAAAGAAAATGTTCCTTAAAATATTAGGAGTGTTGAATTGTGCCACGGAAATCCTATAATTGAAACTTGAAGTGTCGATATTACCACCGGCTTGTACTTGCATTCACTTTGGAATATCAGAATTCGAAAAATCAATGGATGAGTCTGACCTGTGTGTCCAAAGATGTGGAAATGCCGTCGAAGTTGGCCGAATAATTTTTGTTTTTGCCCAATTTCCTCATACAACCTTACTTTCCATCTGATAGGCTCAATTTCCTTTGCTTTCCAGGAATAAATTTCAGGTGAGATACTGAATGCCCCCACACCATAAATGTTTTTCTTTTTTTCTCAAAAAAACAGCAAGGCCGGCTGATCTAAAATTGTAATTGAATGTCTGTGTTATATGTCCAGACTCTCAAAAAAACTCCAACTACCTTCTCACAATGGAATGGCCTTTTATAATATGAAAACTCTATTCGTAGAAAATATTCGCAAACCGTTTTCTAATTGTTTATAGGTGTTCACTTAGCCACCATGAATTTCAGAGTGAAAACTCCACGACAAATCTATGGTTTTTGCGCAGTTTGGCGATAAAAGTCGGTGACCGGTTTTTATTTCAGATTTCTACTCAAAACTATCGGGCGACCAGGAGATCGGAGGAGTTTCTTCGATTCAATGTGGGTTTGTAGTGTACAGGCTGTTTCGCAAATTGTGCTTCAAATTGATCATCGCAGAAACCTTATCGGGGTTGGTTCTCAATCCAGACTTGTCAACTATGAAACCCAAGTATTTTAATGATGGTTTGAAGAACTCGCATTTATCTAGATTGACTGTCAAATTTGCGTTTTCTAGACGTCTAGCTACCTCCTGCAACAGGTCTAAATGCTCCTGAAATGTTTTAGAGACAATGATTATATCGTCCAAGTACACAAAAATTTTTGGCTCAAGCTCTGCACCGAATACTGCATCCATGAGCCTTTGTTGGCATTGGGCTGCATTTGACAAACCAAATGGCAAAACTTTAAAATGGAAAGAACCTCGCCCTGGAATCGAAAAAGATGTTTTCTCTTTAGAATTTTTAGATAATGGAATTTGCCAGAACGCGCTGCGGAGATCTACAGATGAGATATAGCGAGCATTATTCAACATATTGAGGATGCGATCGACGTGAGGCAATGGGTATGAATCCCTTTTTGTCACTGAGTTTAGTCTCCGACCATCAAAGCAAAATCGATAATCACCATTGTTTTTTTTTACAAGAAGGACTGGGGATGACCATTCACTCATAGATGGCTCCACCACTCCAAGCTTCAACATCTTATCAAGTTCATTATTGAGATGACTCAGCATGAAAGGGGACATCAAGTACTGTCTTTGCCTGAAGGGTTTTGCATCGCCGGTGTCAATGTGATGTTCCATTTTATTTGTCAAACCTATCTTATCATTGGGGCAAAGTTTTTTGAACACCTCAATAACCTCTTTCACTTGTCTTAATTCTGTTTCCGAAAAATCTTCCCAAGTTCCAATGCGGTCCTTCTCAATAAACATTTTAGTATTTACGGAACAGATCTCCAACCCTACTGCATTGCGCCCGGTCCATGACCTTTTGCCAAAATCTACTACTATTCCAAAGTCTTTACAAAAATCACTCCCGAATATAAAACTTTGCTTGAGAGATGGAACAACCAAAAAGGAAATCACCCTACATGCTTGTCCAACACAAAGTGGTAAATCTACTACACCCTCAACTGTTTGTCTCTGGCCATCTGCGGTCTTTACAAATTCGTGGGATGATTTCTTGATTTTCAAATTGAACAATTCTAATACCTCTAAACCTGTTTTTCCCACGATAGAACTATTTGCCCCCGAATCTAAAAGCCCAGTTATTTTATGGTCCAATAAGTCAACCGAAACGTAGGGTCTATTATCCCTAGATTTTTCTACAAAAACCGGTAATGCGTGATTTTCCGATTTCGAGGAACCAATTTCATTAAAAAATTGTTTTACCTCCCTTAAAATTTGTAACTGCTCTATGGTACTATTTGACGATTGAATTTTGGATCTTTGTGAATTTCTGGCTCTGTGATTAATATGAGGTGGAATCCGGCCAGACAGATTCACCTCCGTTGCCCGTTTCCCGCTGCTACAATTTGCAGTAACTACATTCTGTTGACCGCATTTATAACAGAACCGTTTACGTTTTTGTCTACAATTCCTGAAAGTATGGTTTGCCTGGACACAGTTCCAACACTTAATTTGATTCCTAAGAAGGTTACTTTGAATCTCAACAGCTTGAATTCGAGGCACTACTTGAAAATTTCTCTGAGTATTAACTGGCCTATGACTAACGTTATGATTGGTTTGCCTACGAAAACTTTGACTAGGACCTTGAGAAGTTAATGGAAAATCATTGCAACAGTTTCCGCTATTACAGCATTGATGACCGTTATCAAAATTTCTTTGATGATGGTGGGTACTTTCATTACTCAAACTACCTGCAGCTGAACCAATTTCCTCCACACAATCGACGTTAGAGTGATTTGATCGCGATGCGAGAACTTCCTCCCATCTTTGACAAGCTTTTGCTAACTCTGCTACAGTTGAAAAATCATTTAAAGCTACTCTCTCGAAATATTTGTACAAAAGATTTTTTCTTATGTTTTTTATTTTTGTAATTTCAGCCGGAGGAGAACTCAAACGCCTGAAATATCCCTCCATTTCTGTAATAAATATTGTTATCGATTCTTGAGGACGTTGTTTTCGTTCTTTGATTGTTTTCCATACCAACTCATCATTATCTTTTGGAAGAAAATCGCTCCTAAGTTGTATTTTCAATGATTCCCAATCTTGCACTAACGTTTTTGCATATCGCCACCAATCGAGCCCCCTCCCGGAAAATAGATCGACTGCCGAAGCATAAAGCTCAGCCTTACTAACTCCGCGTGCGTTTGCTAGTTCCTCAACCCGCTCTATGAAAGCTTCCACTCCGAAAGTTTTCGAAACTCCGTCGAACGTTACTCCCCATTTATAAATAGAAACCGGCTTCGGCTTCTGCGCAGGCAAAGTAATTATTGGTTGGTTCTGCGCAGCTACCTCATTTTTTGCAACATCCGAATTCGCAAGTTTTTCATAAAGTTCAGCCTCTAGTTGGAGACAGGTCGCGTATGACTCATTTTTAAAAGAAATCTGTTCAGCTGTCGCATCATCTCCCAGTTGGATTCTTTGTACCCCAGCGGTTATATGCATCAATCTAGAACGTAACCTCAAAAACATACTATCAGTGGAAGGTCCTTCAAACTCATCGACTAATGCTTTAATATTTTCTAAAGTTTCGGTAATAGCTAGACTCTCGTTTGCATAGTTGAAATCAGGATCAACTATTATCAATGCCTTGCCTTTCTCTTTAATTAACGCTCTACCAAGAATTTTTCTTTTTTCGTGAACATCTCTACTAGTAAGTATACCCCTAATCCTCAACTCATACGTGATTTCATTCGCTAGCAGGTGATTCGGTCTCATTTCTTCTGCCATTTTAAAAATACGTTACGTAACACTACCTTGGATAGATTTAAAATATTAGCATTCAATTCGACTAACAACCAATTATATTTACATCTACTATACAAAAACGAAAACCAGTCAACCGCCTAGTGGATGTAACGTTTGCGATGTTTGATAATGCACAACAAATAAAAACGACAGAGTAAATCAAGCAAAACAACCTTTCGAAAAAATTTCAACACACTAATCAATCACCTCGTACAATTTGAATGAAAGTTATCAAATTTTTTTTTTCAACACTCTCCAAGTACATATAAGTTCATCAAATGAATCGATAATCAAGCGACTGAATCAATTTTCTATTAATTATTATCAAATTTCATTAGGTATTTTATTTTACTGAAAATCAATATGTTTTGCGAAACAGTCTGTACAAATGAATGCAATGTGAAGCAAACAATCACAGAACTCGAAAAAAATCCGCTCGGCCCAGCAGATGGAAGAAAAGGAATTCGAACTCGTTTTTTTTTTTATGGTAAAGCAATATGCTGAATCACAAAAGAGTAAATTTTGTAATTCTGGCGATTTTTACACTATCGAGGAATGCAATGCAAGTACAATTTGACACCGGTATGAAGAAAAAAGTTTATGAGAATATTTCAAGTTTCATTACACAAAAATAATTTGATCATTTCACTTGAGAGACTTCAAAAGTATTTGAAAAATTGACAATACTAGAAAAATCGGGCCCCACGTTCCAGCGCCACTTTTTATAACTTATTTTTGTTCTTGCTTACGGCAGCTCCTTTTTTTGAGGCAGAGGGTCGGGGTAAGATTATTATATGTTATGTCAATTTTTCAGTGGGCACCACCCAGCTTTGCTGAAGTTAAAATTGGGAAATAAAGGGTGAAATGAACGATACCTTACATAACAAAGGTACAAATATTTATCAACTTAATAATGTAATATGACACTATCTCTCTTATGGTGATGAAGGGGTTGAAGTCTTTGTTTCAAAGTATGACCCCAATAAACAAATTTAGAAATATTGTTTTGAATATTCGAAATATCCTCCTTTCATAGTACTATGATTGGGTTACACAATATGTATGTATATCACACTATTATCAATCGTAAACATCAACAACAAAGGTTACCCTCCACGATCTCGACGGTAAAGAAAATGTTCCTTAAAATATTAGGAGTGTTGAATTGTGCCACGGAAATCCTATAATTGAAACTTGAAGTGTCGATATTACCACCGGCTTGTACTTGCATTCACTTTGGAATATCAGAATTCGAAAAAACAATGGATGAGTCTGACCTGTGTGTCCAAAGATGTGGAAATGCCGTCGAAGTTGGCCGAATAATTTTTGTTTTTGCCCAATTTCCTCATACAACCTTACTTTCCATCTGATAGGCTCAATTTCCTTTGCTTTCCAGGAATAAATTTCAGGTGAGATACTGAATGCCCCCACACCATAAATGTTTTCCTTTTTTTCTCAAAAAAACAGCAAGGCCGGCTGATCTAAAATTGTAATTGAATGTCTGTGTTATATGTCCAGACTCTCAAAAAAACTCCACCTACCTTCTCACAATGGAATGGCCTTTTATAATATGAAAACTCTATTCGTAGAAAATATTCGCAAACCGTTTTCTAATTGTTTATAGGTGTTCACTTAGCCACCATGAATTTCAGAGTGAAAACTCCACGACAAATCTATGGTTTTTGCGCAGTTTGGCGATAAAAGTCGGTGACCGGTTTTTATTTCAGATTTCTACTCAAAACTATCGGGCGACCAGGAGATCGGAGGAGTTTCTTCAATTCAATGTGGGTTTGTAGTGTACAGGCTGTTTCGCAAATTGTGCTTCAAAACGAATTCCTATTTAGATGGGACAATTTGTCGTTACACCGTTAACAGTATTATTTGTTCTTCCTCTACTATTATCAGAAGAAGATAAGTTCATTTTGATACTTTCTAATAGATCAGCTCTATTTTTCAAAAAACTTTTCAAATCTTTGAGAGTTGGAGATTTATTCGAAAAATCGTCATTATTTTAGTACTGTTTCCATTCCCGAGCAGTAACAAAGTCCAATTTGGTTGATATCAAATAAATTATGAGAGTATCCCAAGACGCAGTCGGCTCATTCAGTTGTTCAAGGGAATGAAAATGCTTGGATACAATATCTATCAACGTTCTGATTAACGTTCTGAGTGAAAAGAGCTTTAACATGATTATGTATGAAAATCCTCGAATTATTATAACGTTCCAACAATAAATTCCATGCAATTTCATAATTTTTTGATGTAAAATCAAGAGATTTAATGACTTCTGCAGCAGAGCCCTCCAAACAATTTCTCAAATAATGATATTTCTGTACATTATCGAGGAAACCATTTTTATCAACCATAGACTCGAAAATGTCGCGAAATTCCAACCAATTCTGAAAATTTCCACTGAATTTGGGAATATTGACTGTGGGAAGCCTTATTTGACCTAGGTGTGCATTATTCATGTTCGAACCTGAATGTACTGAATCATTTTCACGACGATTAGTAGAATCTATTTAATATTATTGTGTTGAAGCTGTTTTCAACGCAAGAAGCAAATTTTTGAAAGTTCCCATTCATCTATTGTTTTCAACCTGTTTATCCAGGTCAATGCTAATTTGAATTTGAGATAACTCAGTTTTATAGAGCCAGTCTCCAACCTGATCATGTTGTTTGGGGTGCATTTTCATATACATAATAGTCTCTTGAAGAAACCCCCTTGTGCGCATTCTAAAACATCTGAATAGCGGAGACCCCAAACTCTGATTCCATAGGATAGTGAGGAATGGATTATGGAATTATATAACTCCATTCTAGCCTCTCATAAGTTCATTTTTGTTTCACACATCAGGTTCATCACAGCACCAGTGGCTTCATAACTGTCCTTCTCGCCATTTCTAAAAACAATCCCGAGCAAGAGAATGTAACTCCCAAATAAGTGTATGTTTTAACTACCTCAATGGGAGTGCCATTAAAACCGAAGTTCAATTTATTACTATTGCTATATCCACCTTTAGTGAAGACCATTATTTTTGTTTTGTTGGTATTTACAGACACTTTATTCAATAGACAGTAATCTTGTAAAGTTTTCAGTTTAAGTGAAATATCAATCGGAGAGTCCCCCAGCTCTACCAGATCATCAGCATATAGCAGTAGTAGAATATCATGTTTACCGTCTATATTGAGACCCCAACAGTTCTCGGATCGAAAGTAATCATCGATATCTGAAATGAACGAAGAAAACAGTATGAACGAAGAAAACAGTAATGGGCTCAGGGGTTCTGCCTGTAAAACACCTTTCGAGATATCATAGCTTTTTGTATATAAATCAGCCACACGGACTGACATTGTAGCATTATCGTACAAGTTTTTTACTATTCTGATCATTTCAGAGCTGATTCCGGATTTGTATAATTCATGCCACAAAAGCTCGTGATTAACACAGTCGAAAGCTCTCTTGAAATCGACAAAAACGGCAAACGCTGTCCGTTTCGGTAACTGTAGATGAATTTGTATGATGGAATTAAGAATAAAAATGTTGTCTACATAACTTCTGTTTTTCCTAAATCCGTACTGTGAAGTCGGCAGAATAAGATTATCTTCACACCAATCAAATAGTCTATTCAATAAGATCAGGGCAAAGACTTTAGCAAAGCTGTTCAAGAGTGTAGTTATTGGGGTCATCTAAAGAGCCTTTTTTGTGCAACATTATTAATATGGTTTCGTGCCGAGCAGATGGCATTTGACCAGAGTTAAATATTTTATTGTACCAACAGCACATATACAGCAGCCAATTTTGCGGAAGATTTCCTATGAAATGATCGAAATATAATAACTATTGTGGAAATTAAGAATAAAAAACGAAAAAAATAGTTTTTCGCATTTTTCTCGGTTATTGTGAGGTAATCTGCAGTAGTCATTCATTCAAGTGTTATAGATCTTTCCAAGACCCACATTTTTTGTATTGAAAACTTTTTTCCCAGGCCTCACTTTTTATCAGAAATCGCAACGATATCGTTTTCAGACTTTTACACCCCCCTTCCTCCTAACTCTTAACCAGTATGGACCACTCAACCATTTCACATCATCTAAGTGCTTTTAACAATTTTCCTTTTTTTTTAAATAAAATTATTTAATTCCATTGAATAAAGATATAGGCAAAAATCCTTTCTTGCTCATGTTAGTTTTTATGTTCACAGAAAAAACCTTTTATGGAATCATCAACATAGTCAAAGACTATGTTATATCGTATTTCATTAGAGGTTATTCCCAATGAACTCAATTACGTTTCGTGTCTCTGCTTTGCATAAATACATAAAGATATCCACCCACAATAGCATTAATAAGATATTTGCAGAGACCATTAGAATATTTATAGCCGACGCGACGTGGTGAGCTGGAGAGATTTAAAGCAGTGTGCATTAGCATCGATGCGATCAGCACTGAAAAAAACTAGGACAATTATGAGTGGAACAAACAGAATAATAAATAATTGTTTCAAAAATGAGCGTCTCACTGAGTTAGGTAGTAGAAAAAGGTATCGAGAAAAAAGCCATAAATATATTCGAATTAAGGATAATTTAGAATATGAATGCTCCACGGCGATCATTAGGGAACAGGCAGCTGTGCGGAGTTTGATTCAGAGGCGTCACAGATTCTTTCTTCCTCCACCATTTCTGTCTGTTATCAAATTCGAAAGAGAATTCAGAAATTCAGTTCGGACTGAATGTTTCTCAGCTTCCTTCACATCATCTTCACTAATAGATCCACGTTTTTCTTCCAGATCTCGTATTTCTCAGTCTGAAGAAAGTAACTACAAACAATATTGGTTGTGAATATACAGAAAGTGGAACTTGAAACACCCCCTTCATTTTAAAACGCGTCAATCGATTTTCCAAATTTTGAAGTAGTTTTGGAGAATTTTGATAATGCTGTTAGATGTATGCCTCTAATTTCACTTTTCGACAGGTTTATGATGAATTTTGAAGTGAGAAAAGTAGATTGGTTTTTGGGGGGGGGGGTTTCGTGGGGGGGGGGGGGGGGGGGGGGGGGGGGGGGGGGGGGGGGGGGGGGGCGGGGGGGGGGGGGGGGGGGGGGGGGGCCGGGGGGGGGGGGGGGGGGGGGGGTGAAAAGTGTTCGGGAAATGCAACGAGGAGGTAAATTCGAATTTTCATGGCCGCCCTTTGCCTCCAGAATTTAAGGCCACTGATTCTGAAGTCCGTAATGTCCGATACCCAACAAATGGGCAGAAATCCATTGTAAATTTTGTTAAAGAAACGCTTGGCATGTTCAAACACATAGAACAATTGAAAACTACTTCACTCGCTCCTGTCTTGACTCATAAAGAACATGATAATAGGCCGTATATATCTGTTTACTTATTTAATGAGGAGATTATTTCGCTCTTAGACTCTGGCGCGAATAATTCAGTGATAGGGTGCTTAGGCATGAGAATTATAGAATCCCTCCATTTAAAAATTAGAAAAACTTTCAATAAATTTGTGACGACTGCTGATGGGGTGAAACAAGCCGTTCTAGGTTCGATAGACCTGCCCATTTGTGTAAGAGATATTTGCAAGATAATCACATTTTTAGTAGTACCCTCTCTTAATTACTCATTCATCTTAGGAAGCGATTTTTGTAAAAAGTTTCAGTTGAAAGTTGACTTTAAGGAAGATAATTGGGAAGTTTGCGGGGATGATGAGGTTAACATAACTTCTATGGGAAATCTTGAGGAAAATGAAATTCTAGAAAATCAGATACTTACTTTGGAAAATATGTCAAGGGAACAGTTGAAATTAGTTAACGAAGTGATTGCAAAATTTAAGACTTTGGATGGAATTGGAAAACTTGGGAGAACTAATAAGATGATCTATCACATAGACGCTGGTGATGCTCCAGCGGTAAAACAAAGGCAATATCCAATGTCACCCTATATGCTCTGTCACCTTAACAAAGAATTGGATAAAATGATAGAATTAGATGTAGTGGAGCCATCGTCTAGTGATTGGTGTTCACCTGTGCTACTTGTTAAGAAGGCCAGTGGTGATTTTCGTTTTTGTTTCGATGGAAGAAAGTTAAACTCCGTCACGAAAAAAGATAGTTATCCTTTACCGGTAGTAGACAGAATCCTATCCATGTTAGGTCATGCCAGTTTCATAACCTCAGTAGACCTACGAAGCGCTTTTTGGCAAATCCCTTTGGATGACAGCTCCAAAGAGAAAACTGCTTTTTCAGTTCCGGGTCGGGGACTATATCAATTTGAAGTTTTTCCTTTTGGGCTTGCAAATGCTTCTCAGTTCCAACAAAGACTAATGGATGCGATTTTTGGTCCAGAAATGGAACCTAGTTTATTTGTGTACTTAGACGATCTAATAATTGTGAGCGCATCGTTTGACGAGCACATCAAAGTACTGAATGAAGTAGCTAAACGGCTTGAGGAAGCAAAACCTACGGTAAATTTTGAAAAATGTGAATTTTTTAGGCCTTCACTAAAGTATTTGGGTTTTGTTATAGACAGTTGTGGACTCAGAACTGATCCTGACAAAGTAAAAGCAATGGTCAACTTTCCTAGACCTAATACTACCACTGAGATGAGGCGTTTTGCGGGAATGTGCAGCTGGTATAGGCGTTTTATTCCCCAATTTTCGACCCTCATAGCTCCCATCAATGCACTTTTACACAACAAGAAAAAAGGGCAAAAAATCGTCTAGTCCCGTGACGCGGGGTGAGCGTTTGTAGATATCAAACAAGCACTAGTCTCAGCTCCCATCCTAACGAGTCCTAATTTCGATTTATCATTCATCATACAGTGTGACGCTTCGGATACTGGACTAGGTTGTGTTTTAACTCAAATTCAAGGTGATCAAGAGAAAGTTATTGCTTTTGCCTCACGAAGCTTATCTAAGAATGAAAGAAATTATAGCGTTACAGAAAGAGAATGCTTAGCATGCATTTTCGCTTGTGAGAAATTTAGAGCCTATATAGAGGGTGTTAGATTCACTTTAATTACGGACCACGCATCATTGAAGTGGATGTTTAAAATCAAGGATCCAATTGGGAGAATTGCCAGATGGAGTGTCCGTTTGAGTCAGTTCGACTTTGAAGTAATTCATAGAAGAGGTAAATTCAATGTGGTACCAGATGCGTTGTCAAGAAGTCCGGTCGACGTTCCATCTGACGATTCCAATGGAAATGAAATTACGGTGCTCAACGAGCCAGTTAATTGTATCACACTTGATATCGATGTAAATAATCTAGATTCATTTTACAAGAGAATGCAAGAAAAAATTTCTCAAAAGCCTGACAGTTTCCCCCAGTGGCTAGTAAAGGAAGGTTATGTATATAAGTTAGTTCCATCAAAAATACCTTTAGAGACAAATATTTCAGAGTGGAAACTACTGGTTCCAAAAAATCAAAGATTAAACATTTTAAGGTCTTGTCATGATGCCTCAACTTCAGCTCACACAGGTTTTCTCAAAACATATTCTAGGATTATTGCTACTTATTATTGGCCAGAAATGCGTAGAGACGTTTATAAGTATATTAAAAGTTGCAAGGTGTGCGCTGCACAAAAATCTCCAAATCATGCTAAATTCGGATTGATAGGTTCTGAAAGAAAAGTTCGGTATCCCTGGCAAGTGATTGCGCTAGATTTGATGGGTCCATTACCGCGTAGTACTTCAGGACATCAATATATTTTAGTAGTGAGTGATTGGTTTACGAAGTATCCGCTCATCTGTCCCTTAAGGAAAGCGACCTCAGGTAGTATCATAAAATTTTTAGAAAATGAAGTCTTTTTAGTGTACGGTGTTCCTCAACATATTGTGTGTGATAATGGGAAGCAGTTTATCAGTAAGGCTATCAAGAAATTGGTGAAAGAGTATGATTCCAACATTTTTTACACGCCCTATTATCACCCTCAAGCCAACTTTGTGGAAAGAGCGAATAGGAGTATCAGCACAGCTATTCGTTGTTATGTAAATGAAAACCATAAGACGTGGGATAAAGAGTTGCCAAAAATCGGGTACGCTTTGAGAACATCGATACATGAGGTGACGGGTTATAGCCCCGCTCTCTTAAATTTTGGTAGGGAAATTCCGTGTAGCGGAAAATATTATGGCAACGCAGAAGTTGACATTGACTTAGTAGATCGAAACCATTGGATACAAAATTTGGGGAATTTTTCAAAAATGTATGAGGGAGTTCAAGATAAGATTAATTTGGCTTATCAAAGGAACGCCAGGTATTATAACTTGCGTAGGCAAGATAAAGAATTTTTTGTTGGAGACAAGGTTTGGAAGCGCAATATGGTTTTGTCTAAGGCCGCCAATGATTTTGCTAGAAAGTTAGCTCCACGCTACGTGCTGTGCACTACGTCTACAATTTTTATTTCCCAAGAAAAGGGGGTGTAACATGTAAATTTACCTCATTGAATTTCCAACCAACATCATGAAAGATTTATTTAATGTAAGCTCCATAATTAAGCAAATAACATTGGTAAAACAGGAGTGCACTCGTTAAAATCGTTTTATTTAATATTACCTCCACAACACTGGTCAATTCAATGTTTCATGCCCAACATCACAGCGGTGGTAACCTGAAACAAGGAATGAATATGTTATATTTATCAATTGATTACACTCTTACATTTACCGTGGGAGGATCCAACGTTTCTCAGTACTTTGTGGGGGTTGTTTCATGGGGATTACTTCGTAAGGTCGACACTGCTATATAATGCCCTTGCCAGATTGATCAGCTGTCTTAACCTAAAAGGAAGGAAATATTATTCCACATTACGTCTCGCAATATAGGGCTGTTCATGAAGTTCTTGCCATAAAATATGGGTTGTACTTACCATAGTCGAATGTGGTCAATTTGTTTTTCGGAGATTTCGATGTTTTGATGTTTGTTTACACTGATTCGCATTTGGGAAATGATTTGGCATTTTACCCAGTGTTGCCAGGCCAACGAAAAATAATTCCCCAGACCACCTCACAAATTTTCCCAGATTGGGAAAAACGTCACAGGAAACCAAAGAATATTATTATTGTAGCTGAATGTGAGTTCGCTTCCTCTTATTTTTTATTTGTCAATTTTGGGTTTGACTTTCGGCAAATTTTAGTTCTTGCGGCTGACTTGACTTGGACGCTTGACGGTTTGATATTTGACATTTTGACATCATGCACAAACACTGATTTCTGTGAGTTGCGAGGAGACGGAAATGTCGGAAATGCCATCAGAGTAGGAATAGGCGGCGAATTTGAATACCAACCAATCACCGTGGGATGATTGTTTCGTAGAGGGACTCGCTGTGCGCACTATGCTCGATTTAGTTAGATGGAGTTTTTTTCTAAATGTCTTTTCGAAAAGTACGGTCAGCTTCGTCATATTTACTTCCTTTGTGCAAGTTTACAACGATGAAGAGGTTCACAAAAATGGTTTGTCTGCTTTTGATCCTTTTATGGTGTTCATCGGTGAAGTGGCCATCCCTCTGGAAGGTGAGTCGAGATGTGTGGTGTTAGGACGTTTTGGAAATGTGTTTTTCATTACTAGATCTGTTGGCCTCCTTCTCTCGATTTGATTTTTGGCTCGGCGTCGTGGTTGCCCATTCGCCATTTTGAGGAGATTCGGTCTGATAACTTGGAAGCCTCTGGAGACATCCCTAGGAATAGAGTTGTTCATGCTATTCTATGCGTTCATGCAGTGCTGCTGATCCATTTTCTTGCTGTTTCTTTTAAGAAGGCATTCCCAACGGAGCCCGAGAAGACAGTCCACCACCAACCGGGGCCGACATCTTGCTCGCTCGTCCCATGCCCCACAGTAGACTTTGTTCATGGTCCATCAGCTAAGCGTAAGCTTTTCAGCAAGTGGAGGAGAAGAGAGTCCTTGAAGGGGACATTCTGAGGTCGGTAGACTCATATTACCAGCGTTGAAGTTTTTTTATGTCATGCGCCCATGTTCTTTTTCATATTTTTTTAAAAACATTTTCTGAATCGTACCTTACCTCAAATTATTTTTGAGCTAGATCACCACTTGCTTCATGACTATTGAGTGCTACAAGAAAGTAAATACTTAGTAATCTAATATTAGTAAGCAATTGTTTCATAACTCCACCTTTGGGGTAGTTGATGTTCTGTTGGTGTCATTTGGTGTAAGAGAAATGTACACCCCGATATAGGCCTATAACGCGGTAAAAATCCTTCTCTAGGATGTACTTTGAAGATTAGTCCTAGTGAACTCATTTTTAATTTAAATAATTCCTTGTGGTTTTGAGACCAGCTATTCGAACATTAAATACAATTGAGTTACATTGTTGTTTTCCTTTGAAGTGAACAATTGCAGTTTTTCTCTGTTTCCAATAAAACAAAATTGAGTGGCGCTCCCCGGGATCACTCAGCACATCTGGAGATCTTACCCACACCCAGTGCTTCCAGACGAACAGCTGCCGGTGCCTTATGCTTTCAATTTTTAGGTACAAGGTTTGTCTGATTAAAACAATTGTGTGGAAAAATATTCCATTTTTTTATTTGCGTGTTTAATTATGGCAGTAGTTTTTAAATTAATTATAGTAATATTTAATTGTATAAAAGAAAATACAAAGAAAAAATTTTAATGGGTATTCGCTATTTCTTGCAGGTAAGAACTTGAATTATTAATTATTTTTTAAATCAAAAAAATTCTAAAATTCATATTTTTCTTATTATGTATCGGATTCGCATCATTATGCTATGCATACTTCGTTCTTAATAACCTTGTACTCGGTAGTACAACATTGAACGCGTTGTAACTTCAAAAATATCAACTTTAGAGAAAAAATGTTCAAATAAAAGTTGTAGAAAATTTATCGATTAGAAAGTTTTATGATGAACAATTTATTGTTTGAACAATTATTTAAAGAGATATCGGTAAAAAAGTGAATAAACAAAAAGTAATAATAATATAAGTCGTGAACGGTAAGTGCTACAAAAAAAATTTTCGAATAAAAAAGTTAGGAAATTTAATTATCTATAAAAAAGGTCCCGATAATTGTGGGCCTAAAGTGCACGGTTACGGAGATACAGGCCCCAACGGTTTTTCACAAAATGGCGGCACTTCCGTTCGCCATTTTTGCAAGTATTTTGTGTTTTTAGGTTGAGTACGTCAGACTGCAACTATCCATGCAATAAAATAACTCCTGCCTAATTTTGCAAAACAAAATCCTCTATTACCTGTTTTAGTTGGATAGTTTAGCTGACTAGTTTGAGTGATTGTATTGTGTTGTAATGAAGAGTTGTAATAAAAGTAGTTTAGTGTTGTTTGAAGTTTCAATAAACGGACCCAGGGAAATATCGTAACAATGGTATCGAAAGAGGAATTTTGCTGATAAATAAAAGCAATTTATGGTGAATACTAAAAGTACATCTTACGATGGAGGATATGAAGAAATTTATCCAAAACCAATTTGTGGATTTGGAAAGACGACGGCACGAGGAGAAGCAAGAACGAGAAGAAGCGCTCCAGAAAATTCTGGAAAATGAAAAGAAAGAACGGAGATTAGAACGAGAAAATGAAAAGAAAGAACGAGAAGGACTCCAGAAAATGCTCGTAAATGAAAAGAAAGAACGAGAAGAAGGACTCCAGAAAATTCTCTAAGAACAGAGGAACGAGCGAAAAGCTGAAAAGAAAGAATGAGAAGTTCAAAAGAAAGAACGAAATGACGGAATCCAGAAAATTATCGAAGAACAGAGGAAAGAACGAGAACGTGAAATAATAGAACGAGAAGAAGCAATCCAGAACATTCTAGAAGAACAGAAGAAGGTGAAGAAAGAACGGAAGAATGAATCAGTTCTGATGGAAAAACAATGGGAAGCAGGCTTCCAGAACGTTCTAGAATATCAAGGCAAGTTCTTCGATCATGTGTTACATGAAACTGAAGTATGTATTATGTGTTCAAATAACAGTTTTCTTCGGATTTCAGGCTGCCACTATTGACAGAAGATTTTCACAATGCTTCATTTCTTTCAAAATTTCAGGTGATTTACAAAATAGAAGTTTACCTAACGGGTGCGGTAAGTCATACTATCACTTATTTATTATAAAACAAATATCAGAAAATTATTCATTATTAATAATAATATTGAACGTGCAATTCATTGCATTCTGCAAAAATGCTAAATTGTTCTCCAATGAAGTCAGATTTTGGTTGTCCACTGCTTTGTCAGCAACTTGGCTGGACGAAGTCATGAAATTGGTTTTGGCAAGGTAATTTTCTGACTGACAGATTTATTTTTTATTGGTACGGTAATTCAAGGTGACGAATGAAACATGTCAGATTTTTATCATTATTTGACATTCATTTTATGAGGCTTATTCCAGGGCCATTGAAAAATTATTGTATCACTTTTTTCTTTTTATAAAAAATTATAGCAGAATTCTAGAAAATTTCTTCATTTTGTAGTCATTCTGTGAACTACAACCATACAAATATATATTTTGAATATTGAAATGTCAGTATACTTCCCAAAAACTTACCAGATATACTTATCCGCACTTGTGCGAAAATAGTATATTGTGCATGCATTTCTGCTCGTGTTACATACTAAACATTTTTCACAACACACTTTTCAATAGTAATACCATACTAAATGGAATTGAATGTCAGTGACTCATACTTAGCTTTATGGTGCCCAAGAAAAGCAAACATTGGATTTCAGCATTGAATATATTGACCATACAGTGAAGGCTTTTCTTGATTTGGATTGTTCTTCAAAATATGCCAGAATTATATCCAATCCTTGAACTGTTTGTATGCAGTTCCATATTTTTCTCTTGAAGTTGAAGGTAGTAGATTCAATGATGATAAATTAACTTGTTCTCTCACTTCTGGCGTAGAATTTTCAATTTCAGAACTGTCGCTTTCCATTTTAGTTCAATTTCATATGAAATATCATGAAACAAGAACATTTCAGAATTATTATATGCTTGACATCTGTTGATATTCAAATGATTCGATAGAGGTTGCTCCGTTGCCTAGCAATGGAAAGTGTATATGTGGTTTTTCAAATTTTGGCACAGAAATGACACTTTGCGGCACACTAATGTCAAATTTCATTTAAAATATTTTGAGAAATAATATGTGTGTGAAGTTAGCAACGGAAATGTAGCAACGTTTTTGTGAAATTCGTTGCCAGCAACGATTCCATAGTACGGATTGCATGCAATGAAATCAAATTGATTTCATCGGAATCGTACTGTTCTAGGCATGAATCTTGATTATATGAATGGGATATGTTCCAAAAATGTTCAGACATTGACAAAAAATACTAGAGGTCCTTTGAATAGGATGGAAAGAGTGAAAAAATTCAAATATCACTCTTCCTTATAAATTTCAAGTTATATAACTACCATAATTCGAAAATAAGAAAGAAAGCCACCTGCAAATTTTCACAGAATATTCAAAATATCATGTCTTTTTCGTAAAATGATAGTAAGGAATTTTCAGATCGGGCAGAAAGCCAGGAAAAATTGAAAATTGTTATTGTAGATATCACTTTCATAATTTGATCGTTGATTACTCCAAAACTAAAATTGAAGCCACCTGGGAAATCTCGCAGGATACGTAAAATATCATGGTCTTTTCGAATAAAAATAGTACGGAATTTTCAGATCGGACGGAAAGCCAGCAAAAATTGAAAATCGGTATTGATGGTAAGACTTTCATATTTCTATCAATCATTACCTGAAAACGAAAGAGAAAGCCACCTGGAAAATCTCGCAGAATACGTAAAAATCATAGTCTTCTCGAATAAAAATAGTACGGAATTTTCAGATCGGACGAAAAGCCAAGAAAAATTGAAAATCAGTATTGATGGTATGACTTTCATATTTCTATCAATCATTACACGAAAACGAAAAAGAAAGCCACCTGAAAAATCTCGCAGAATACGTTAAAAATCATGGTCTTTTCGAATAAAAATAGTACGGAATTTTCAGATCGGACGGAAAGCCAGGAAAAATTGAAAATCAGTATTGATGGTATGACTTTCATATTTCTATCAATCATTACTCGAAAACAAAAAAGAAAGCCACCTGGAAAATCTCGCAGAATACGTAAAATATCATGGTCTTTTCGAATAAAAATTATTCGGAATTTTCAGATCGGACGGAAAGCCAGGAAAAATTGAAAATCAGTATTGATGGTATGACTTTCATATTTCTTTCAATCATTACTCGAAAACGAGAGAGAAAGCCACCTGGAAAATCTCGCAGAATACGTAAAATATCATGGTCTTTTCGAATAAAAATAGTTCGGAATTTTCAGATCGGACGGAAAGCCAGGAAAAATTGAAAATCAGTATTGATGGTATGACTTTCATAATTTCATCGTTAATTACTCGAAAACGGATGAGAAAGCCACCTGGAAAATCTCGCAGAATACAAAAAATATCATGGTCTTTTCGAATAAAAAAAGAACGGAATTTTCAGATCCGACGGAAAGCCAGGAAAAATTCAAAATCAGTATTGATGGTATGACTTTCATATTTCTATCAATCATTACACGAAAACGAAAAAGAAAGCCACCTGGGAAATTTCGCAGAATATGTTGAATATCATGTTCTTTTCGAATGAAAATAGTACGGAGTTTTCAGATCGGACGGAAAGCCAGGAAAAATTGGAAATCAGTATTGATGGTATGACTTTCATATTTCTATCAATCATTACTCGAAAACGAAAAAGAAAGCCACCTGGAAAATCTCGCAGAATACGTAAAATATCATGGTCTTTTGGAATAAAAATAGTACGGAATTTTCAGATCGGACGGAAAGCCAGGGAAAATTGAAAATCAGTATTGATGGTATGACTTTCATATTTCTTTCAATCAATATTCGAAAACGAGAGAGAAAGCCACCTGGAAAATCTCGCAGAATACACTCACTTTTTCTTTCTTCCTCACTCTCATAATTTCATCGTTGATTACTCGAAAACGGACGAGAAAGCCACCTGGAAAATCTCGCAGAATACAAAAAATATCATGGTCTTTTCGAATAAAAATAGAACGGAATTTTCAGATCGGACGGAAAGCCAGGAAAAATTGAGAATCAGTATTGATGGTATCACTTTCATGATTTCATCGTTGATTACTCGAAAACGAAAAAGAAAGCCACCTGGATAGATATTAATAATATTGTGATATCGAAACCATAAGACGGGTTTTGGGTTATTATTGTAATATGGAACCAAACACCATTAGCGTAAGAATAGTATATAATAAGTTTTTATATAAATTTTTTCTGTGATTAGGAGATCTCTGCAATTATACAGGATCTCTGATCAATTTCACTTCAAAATACTCACTACCAATAATGCATTTTCAGAGAAGAGAAATTGAAAAGTTTAATAATCTTCATTTATTATGATACTCACTACAATCGTCACGTTCACAATGTAATAACTAGAGAATGTTTTACCCTTTATAAAATTGACAAATAGCAAAAAAATGGCCATAACTGTAATTGAAGGAATTATTATACAAGAGGTAATAATGCACCACCAATTTTATGTTTTTGATAAATAAGAGTGTCGATTGTTTTGGTGTTGAAGACATAAACAAGGATCAATGAAGGAGTAGATGAAATCCGATGAAATCAAGACGTTACCATCCGAGAAAAGATATGAGTACAATCTCTACGACTCCCAAATCACAACCGTCCGTTACAAAGTTATCGAATATGTAGTGCTAGGAGAGGTGATGACAAAGTTTGAGCAGAACAATGGATTCGTTTCACACTACAATGAAATCAGGAGGTTATCATTGTCATGAATCAACTGGTTAAAACCAGCATACGCGAAATAGACTTAGAGACCAGCTAAGCTAAGCAAAAGTCTTCAATACGTTTAGAGGGACATAGGCAAACGTTGAAGTAACAGGTAGACCAAGTGATCTAAGCCATATAGTCAATTACCAGGCGAATCAGTTCTCGCCTAACTCCTGAGTGCCTACTGAACACAAACCCAAGCGACACATCCACCAAACTCAAAAAGTCAGTCCACCCAAAGTTTGCTGTTTCATCTAGAATCTAGAGTATCTGTCAAGCCAACATGAGGAAACCGTATTTAGACTTGTCTATCTATTCATTCATCCAGTCCAACATAGACGAGATACTTCAAACAATTATCAGATTTTGGTCGGAAGCAACAATAAATTCATGAAGTATGTGGCTGTCGAATCAATCCACGAATGAGTGAAGTCACTGACAGAAATGCTTAAATCCATTCAAAACTGGGATGGCAGAAAAGTGGATATGTGGAGTGTTTGGGGTTGTAAAATGAGCAGTACTTTGGAAGGTAGCGAAATAATACTCTGAGAGATATTTCAGGATTGTGTTTAGAGTTGTAGCCATTTACTAGTTCCTCAGGGTTTGTGAAACTATTTACATTCCATTGTTCTGAACCATTTTGGTCATCTCATTTTCAACGATAGAGGCTACCGTTCAGGAGCGAAAAAGTTATGTTATAGGTATATGTTGTTCACTTGAGAAATTATAATTTCAGTTGAAGTATTTCTTCTATTAATTCTACTATCGATTTCCTTATAGTACATGAAATAAGTTTTCATCAGCGCGAAATAAGAAGAGACTAAATTGAACTTAATGAGCTAAGTAGAAAATGATCACTTCAATCACCAGAATAGATGGCTTATTTTGATTTTTTATGTATTCATTGAATTACAACTCAGCAGTGGAACTTTTTTTTGCAATATACTAAATCACATTCTCTAGATGTTGCACTCTGATTATTGCTTTTAAAATAAGTTCATTTCAACAATTCACGTTGCCAGAAACGTTAGCTTTAGGCAGGAAACTGGATAATTCTCGCAATGATTTAACAGTTGATACCAAACTTGATGCAGTACTGGTAATTGTGTAACCTTGTTTTTCAACTCTCTAGCAGATAATATATAGCGGATCCTCTTATTAAAACGTTCGTGAACGTATTCATGAATTACTTTTACGTTGTCTCCGGTGACTAGCTGATTTCAGTTCCGGGAATTTGGTAAGTGCAGGCGTGACCAAAATTTGGCTACTACACAGGATGGGCCAATTGAAACGAAATGAGTTCGATTTTCCATAGATGGATTTTAGAGATAAAATTTACTCATATTATCATTATTCGTTACCTTGTTCAATTTTTCCTGGCTTTCCGTCCGATCTGAAAATTCCGTAGTATTTTTATTCGAAAAGAACATGATATTTTATGTATTTTGCGAGAATTTCCAGGTGACTTTCTTTTTCATTTTCGAGTAATGATTGATAGAAATATGAAAGTGATACCAACAATAACAATTTTCAATATTTCCTGGCTTTCTGCCCGATCTGAGAACTCCTTACTATCTTTTTACGAAAAAAACATGATATTTTGAGTATTCTGTGAAAATTTCCAGGTGGCTTTCTTTCTTATTTTTGATTTATGGTAGTTATATATTTTAAAATTTATAAGGAAGAGTGATATTTGAATTTTTTCACTCTTTCCATCCTATCAAAAGTCCTCTAGTATTTTTTGTCAATGTCTGAATATTTTTGGAACGTAACCCATTCATATAATTACGATTCATGCCTAGAAAAGTATGATTTCGATGAAATCAATTTGATTTCATTGCATGAAATCCGTACTATGGAATCGTTACTGGCAACGAATTCCACAGAAACGTTGCTGCATTTTCGTTGCTAACTTCACACACATAGAAATAATCATATTTGCGAAGGTGAAACTATGCAGAAAAGCGGGTTTTGGTGTGTGGTTGTAGAAAAGAGTGTTTTCCTACTCCCACCCGTAAATATGCTCGTTTCTTTATAGTTCACTAAACGGATAAGTAGGCGACTTAAATCAACTGGATAGTTATGATTTCATATCCACACAAGGTAGGATATGGATTCCACCAATCAAAGATCACAGGGAGCAAAATACTTGGTTACCAGGGCCAACCTTGTAGAAACGTCACAATTATGTCTTCCTACAAACACGAAATCCATTTTTTTATTCAAGCATAAATAATAATTATTTATTATTCAATTCGAATCTCGCCGAAATCTTTTTTTTGTACATTTTTTCCATTTGATATTATAATTTGATTTGTATCGTACGATATTGAATTTAATAATGTTCCTATCCTTTGAGTTTTTCATAAATATCATCATTTACCTGGACGAAAAGAGAATTAACTGTGTAACTCGAATGAATGAACCGGTCAAAGATATAACGAAACAGCACCAAAATAACGGCAAACTCTATCGGGGTCATGCACTTGCCAATAATTCCAAAATGAAAACAACTCGGAAACGCTTTATCACACGAGAGTCATTATTGGTTATTTGTATCGACCGATTCAAGACTGGGAAACCCATCATCAGCTCGTCATTGATACAGTATTTTACATTTGTAGTCTCAACAGTTTTCTCGTATCCATCTTATTTCGTTGAATAGATGGGGAAACAACCGCCACAGGAATGTGGCACAATGCTTTCTGGTTTAAACAACTATCTGAACTTGTTTCTATAATACTTGTTGCCAACGCAATTTTTTACTTTTATATGGCAAACTTCAGACTGAGATTGGCGTTTGTCCGAATTATGCCCTGCCCAAAAATATTCCTCTCTGAATGCATCGATCCGAGAACAAAATATCAATTTTCAAATTGGAACAATTTCATTATCTGAATAACGAAGAATTTCAACATGAACATTCAATTGAAACAACAATTATTGTGGGCTAGGTAACTAGCCCACTTGAATTTTCTGGCGAAAGAAAGTATTTCGTCATTATTGAATTTCCTAATTATCAATTCCACAAAATATTCAATAATTACTATGTCGAAACGATAAATATGAGGTGGATTTGATCGTTGAAATCTCAAAATTATCACTGCTGCAGTATGAAGCGAATTATTGTATATACAGAAAGGATTCCAAATATATAGCTTTTTGGCATTGTTATTCTGTGCATTGCGAGTGCGTTCTCGAGGAGTCGAAGGATCAATTTTTCATTTATTTCCAATCGCTGGACAGGTTCATACACAGTGCAGTTGATCTGCCAGATTGCAGCCTCTTTTGTAAAGACCACACGAACCTCTGTATCTATTCGAGCCAGTTGTTTTGATCGGAGGGGGCTTCACCTTGAATTTGATGCTTCCAGACGCCCTCTTTCCTCCGTCAATTGCACTGGTAGTGGCTGTGGCACGCACATAGCCACACCCACGAAGATGGGATACATAATCCCTAATATTTTGGGCAGAGAAGACGTCATGCTCTGAGTGTGCCACGCATCACAAAGCATGCATACCCTTCGGGTGGGCTCAATATTTTTGTGGCACTGCATCAGGTTGTCCCCAAATTCATTCGTCACTCATAATGTTGTACACTATGATTGCCAGAATTGTCACGGTGCTGTCCATCGGTTTGGACCTATCCACTTCCCCCTTGACCTCTCTTCAAATGACGTGACCCTGTCCTCTAGTATCAGGAACCAGATGGTTAGCCATGGATGGTTAGCCTGGCAGGCTAACAATAACATCAGCAATTGTCCAAAATTCAACCTAGTTCCAGAAGATACGTTTCAGCTGTAATGGGAATTGGTTTCAATAATACTAGTTCAAACGAACCATATGAGTTTTTTTTGTGAATGACGGCGTTTGCAACCATATCCAAATCAACGTTGCACATTCGGTGAGGACTCAGTAACAGCCATAATGACATTGTCAAGGAAATGAAGATGCGAAACCTTGAAAAATTAAAATAACAGTTTTTCATTTTCTCTGTCTTTATTTCGATGATGAAAATTATGTTATTTTAGAAATGTAACAATAGATGAAAAAATACTCGATGAATCTATGGTTACTTGCTTTTTGTAAAGGTTTCGAACATTTTCAATTTTTTCTGGTCTAATTCATGTTGGTAATAGTACATCCTTTTCCAGCTGCGCAGTGGTACAATAATTGATCTTGCTGAAAGCAAAAACACCTCTTCGAAACAAATTTAGAAACAGCAGAACACACGTTTTTGTCTTGACTATATATGTTATATAAAAAAATACAATGGCTCTCTATCCAGAACTATGTCGTTTGAATTGTGAAATCATACCGCATGTCCTACTTTCAACTTGGACTCAGCAAATAATCAGCGTATCCAGCACACCTTGTACCACCGTTCCAGGAACTCAGAATGAAGGAGCCTGAGTGGGAAAAACCTATAAAAAAAAGAGTTTTACAGAGCTCAAGCGGTCATTTGTCTTCGATTAAATACAACAATGTTGAAAATAAAATTATTATAATATTTTTCATTTCTTTTCAATATCCCAACAAGAAAAGAGATATAACATTTGGCGCAGTCGTGTGGATTACTGAAAAGTAATCTCTAGTAGAGGTCTATGGTTTTCTCCAAGTAGTGCTCCTATGGTAATCACCAGATCTTCAAAAAAAAAGAACTACCAGCGTGTGAGCGGACAGTCTCTTCAGGAAACACCTGTGAGTCGTCAACCGCTACTCACCTCAGTGGAGCAACGCTTGTGAAGTAGGATTTTATCCATCACAAAGGGAACGACTCGAACAAAGTAATGTAGAATCAAGGAGAAACAAGAAGAAACAACAAAGCAACGTAGAATTAAGAAGAAAGAAAACTCCAAACCAGCCTTGAAATCCTCTGGAAAGAAACACCCAGTGGAGCTCCTGGCAGCAATTCAAGATACTCTTCACTCTATTGAATCTTCCTGTGGATAGGAACACCTAGTGAAGCCCCAGACAGAAACTACCGACAAACGAACAACTCATCGAACATAAGTAACTTCGATTGATCATATTTTCATTGATTTCCTACAGCTGAAGAAAAAAAAAAACAGTATTCTTCTAAAAACAGTTTTGAATGCATGCGATCAATCCTACCATCTGGCAACAAATGATAAAAACTGTCTATTGATTACTCACTTCAAAAATCGACTTGAAGGAAAAGCAGCAATGCAAGTGAACTCTTGAAATCCTATAACGTATACTGCTTTAAAACAATTACTGAATACTCATTTTGGCGATACCCGAGACTTGAATTATATCATTCAATATCTCCAAAGAATGCGACAATCGAATGGTGAAATCAACAATCTTTTCGAACCAGACCTCCAATGCATTTTAAACAATGACCCCATTTCCAATACAACCAAATTTCCAGCAACGACCCAAATTCAAATTCAAACGAATCCATCCCAACAAATAAGACAAGTGAAACCTTCAACTAATTTTCAACAACGCAAAACGGTCATTCAACCCAATCCGAAATATCACAAAGGCCAGCTTCAGACAACACATATTGAACCCTGAAAATAAATATTATATTGAACACTCATATTACGACGACAATTGCGACTATTCAGAACAGTGCCTCGATTATACTGGTAATCAAGACGAATATTATGACGACGCTTATTATAATTATCAACTTGGATCAAGTAACCAAATTAATTATAAACAATACTGTTATATATCTGCTTCATACAGTTTTGTATTGTAAAAGCTAATGTACTTTTCATATACCCTGTACTTCGATATGCCATGGAAGTAAGATGCCTAGGAAACCCTGGTGTATCTACTTATACCTGAATAATTTTGGGATAAACTCATTGCTTGATTTTTGAGATCATAAAAACTTCAGATCGCTATTGTAGATGGCGATCAGTCATATACCATATGAAGCTTAATTTTTACTAGAGAGAAATGTGCAACCGAATATTCAACTACTGTTTATTATTTGCCTACTCAGATTTTGACAGTCCTGACAGCCAATCAAATGCGTTTCAGAAAACGTGCATGTAACGTGGAAACCTACCGTTAACAACCTGTCAATCCTGTCACTGTCACCTGCTACCTCAACAAGTTTTTAGTGTTCTCATATCAGTTTGTAAGACTAGACTTTGATTCCGAAAAAATATATTTTGCCCATTTACCTGAGAATGTACGACAAAGTTGCATTCTGGTGAAAAAACATGCTAGTGTATTGAAAGTGATAGATTGTCTTGGAATTGGGGATATACACATCAGTTATGCAACGGTTCAAAATACATATCACATCGATATTTCCTTTATTCAAACAAGTTTTCAATCTCATTGATAAGAGCTATAGATGCCCAAAAATATTCCTCTCTGAATGCATCGATCCGAGAACAAAATATCAATTTTCAAATTGGAACAATTTCATTATCTGAATAACGAAGAATTTCAACATGAACATTCAATTGAAACAACAATTATTGTGGGCTAGGTAACTAGCCCACTTGAATTTTCTGGCGAAAGAAAGTATTTCGTCATTATTGAATTTCCTAATTATCAATTCCACAAAATATTCAATAATTACTATGTCGAAACGATAAATATGAGGTGGATTTGATCGTTGAAATCTCAAAATTATCACTGCTGCAGTATGAAGCGAATTATTGTATATACAGAAAGGATTCCAAATATATAGCTTTTTGGCATTGTTATTCTGTGCATTGCGAGTGCGTTCTCGAGGAGTCGAAGGATCAATTTTTCATTTATTTCCAATCGCTGGACAGGTTCATACACAGTGCAGTTGATCTGCCAGATTGCAGCCTCTTTTGTAAAGACCACACGAACCTCTGTATCTATTCGAGCCAGTTGTTTTGATCGGAGGGGGCTTCACCTTGAATTTGATGCTTCCAGACGCCCTCTTTCCTCCGTCAATTGCACTGGTAGTGGCTGTGGCACGCACATAGCCACACCCACGAAGATGGGATACATAATCCCTAATATTTTGGGCAGAGAAGACGTCATGCTCTGAGTGTGCCACGCATCACAAAGCATGCATACCCTTCGGGTGGGCTTGTACCACCGTTCCAGGAACTCAGAATGAAGGAGCCTGAGTGGGAAAAACCTATAAAAAAAAGAGTTTTACAGAGCTCAAGCGGTCATTTGTCTTCGATTAAATACAACAATGTTGAAAATAAAATTATTATAATATTTTTCATTTCTTTTCAATATCCCAACAAGAAAAGAGATATAACATTTGGCGCAGTCGTGTGGATTACTGAAAAGTAATCTCTAGTAGAGGTCTATGGTTTTCTCCAAGTAGTGCTCCTATGGTAATCACCAGATCTTCAAAAAAAAAGAACTACCAGCGTGTGAGCGGACAGTCTCTTCAGGAAACACCTGTGAGTCGTCAACCGCTACTCACCTCAGTGGAGCAACGCTTGTGAAGTAGGATTTTATCCATCACAAAGGGAACGACTCGAACAAAGTAACGTAGAATCAAGGAGAAACAAGAAGAAACAACAAAGCAACGTAGAATTAAGAAGAAAGAAAACTCCAAACCAGCCTTGAAATCCTCTGGAAAGAAACACCCAGTGGAGCTCCTGGCAGCAATTCAAGATACTCTTCACTCTATTGAATCTTCCTGTGGATAGGAACACCTAGTGAAGCCCCAGACAGAAACTACCGACAAACGAACAACTCATCGAACATAAGTAACTTCGATTGATCATATTTTCATTGATTTCCTACAGCTGAAGAAAAAAAAACAGTATTCTTCTAAAAACAGTTTTGAATGCATGCGATCAATCCTACCATCTGGCAACAAATGATAAAAACTGTCTATTGATTACTCACTTCAAAAATCGACTTGAAGGAAAAGCAGCAATGCAAGTGAACTCTTGAAATCCTATAACGTATACTGCTTTAAAACAATTACTGAATACTCATTTTGGCGATACCCGAGACTTGAATTATATCATTCAATATCTCCAAAGAATGCGACAATCGAATGGTGAAATCAACAATCTTTTCGAACCAGACCTCCAATGCATTTTAAACAATGACCCCATTTCCAATACAACCAAATTTCCAACAACGACCCAAATTCAAATTCAAACGAATCCATCCCAACAAATAAGACAAGTGAAACCTTCAACTAATTTTCAACAACGCAAAACGGTCATTCAACCCAATCCGAAATATCACAAAGGCCAGCTTCAGACAACACATATTGAACCCTGAAAATAAATATTATATTGAACACTCATATTACGACGACAATTGCGACTATTCAGAACAGTGCCTCGATTATACTGGTAATCAAGACGAATATTATGACGACGCTTATTATAATTATCAACTTGGATCAAGTAACCAAATTAATTATAAACAATACTGTTATATATCTGCTTCATACAGTTTTGTATTGTAAAAGCTAATGTACTTTTCATATACCCTGTACTTCGATATGCCATGGAAGTAAGATGCCTAGGAAACCCTGGTGTATCTACTTATACCTGAATAATTTTGGGATAAACTCATTGCTTGATTTTTGAGATCATAAAAACTTCAGATCGCTATTGTAGATGGCGATCAGTCATATACCATATGAAGCTTAATTTTCACTAGAGAGAAATGTGCAACCGAATATTCAACTACTGTTTATTATTTGCCTACTCAGATTTTGACAGTCCTGACAGCCAATCAAATGCGTTTCAGAAAACGTGCATGTAACGTGGAAACCTACCGTTAACAACCTGTCAATCCTGTCACTGTCACCTGCTACCTCAACAAGTTTTTAGTGTTCTCATATCAGTTTGTAAGACTAGACTTTGATTCCGAAAAAATATATTTTGCCCATTTACCTGAGAATGTACGACAAAGTTGCATTCTGGTGAAAAAACATGCTAGTGTATTGAAAGTGATAGATTGTCTTGGAATTGGGGATATACACATCAGTTATGCAACGGTTCAAAATACATATCACATCGATATTTCCTTTATTCAAACAAGTTTTCAATCTCATTGATAAGAGCTATAGATGTTTTACTCCTCGATATAAGACTTTCGCTCAAGCTGAAACAAATAAAATTAGCTACGACGCACATTCATGTAATTTTTTTGCGGCGATTTGTTTTGTACTGAACTTAGGTACTGAATAAAGACGAATATCTGGATCCCCAGATTTTGACTGTCCATCCATAATACAAAATCTGTGAAAAAGTACTTGTAATAACTTCAAAACTTATTCTACTTATATAGACTTTTAAACACTGTTGAATGCGAAGAATTTCAGATAGTTTTCATTGACAACAATTAACCTCAAAGTTACGTCAATCTGACAAAACCGAGATTTGACAGATGTTTAAATATGCTCATATAACGCCCCCTATACAAAAATTAGAAAACTTTTGTAATCGTCGATTGTTTTTCGCCAAGAAATTCTAAACAATATTGAATCACTAGATACACCAGGGTTTCCTAGGCATCTTACATGGAAGACAGTGTGTGTCATCACCATGATTTTTCAGTAATCAATAAATGTCATTCAAATTAGTCGCGTTTATTATTACAAAATCTATTTGAATATTCATATTAGTACTCTTATAGAAAATTGGCGACGAGGATATTCTTTCTCACGTGGAGCAAATTACCATATTGATATTTGCTATATCGATAAAAGTTCCAAAAATGACGGAAAATACGGTTGGGCTCCTCGGTTCACTGAGTACGTTCGATCCGAAGGAGTCGATTTTCTCAGTGTTTGAAGAGAGGTTGGAGCAGTTTTTTGTGGAGAACAAAAAATTGAAGATGAAATTCGAGAGAAAGCAATACTACTCAACACGTTGAGTGAAAAAACCTATTAATACAGGTAATAGAGGATTTTGTTTTGCAAAATTAGGCAGGAGTTATTTCATTGCATGGATAGTTGCAGTCTGACGTACTTAACCTAAAAACACAAAATACTTACAGAAATGGCGAACGGAAGTGCCGCCATTTTGTGAAAAACCGTTTGGGCCTGTATCTCCGTAACCGTGCACTTTAGGCCCACAATTATAAAACCTTTTTTTATAGATAATTGAATTTCCTATCTTTTTCATTCGATAATTTTTTTTGTAGCACTTACCGTTCACGACTTATATTATTATTACTTTTTGTTTATTCACTTTTTTACCGATATCTCTTCAAATAATTGTTTAAATAATAAATTGTTGATGATAAAACTTTCGAATCGATAAATTTTCTACAACTTTTATTCAAACCTTTTTTCTCTAAAGTTGATATTTTTGAATTTACAACGCGTAAACAATGTTGTACTACCGAGTACAAGGTTATTAAGAACGAAGTATGCATAGCGTAATGATGCGAATCCGATACATAATAAAAAAAATATGAATTTTAGAATTTTTTTGATTAAATAAATAATTAATAATTCAAGTGCTTAGCTGCAAGAAATAGCGAATACCCATTAAAATTTTTTCTTTGTATTTTCTTTTATACAATTAAATATTACTATAATTAATTTAAAAACTACTGCCATAATTGAACAAGCAAATAAAAGAATGGAATATTTATCGAAGGATATATGTGAAATTTATCTTTACAAATGTACACCAAAATGAATCATGTGGCTTCTCTGACTCTTTGGCGTTTCGAGGGTGGTGAAGTTTCGATGTTGGTTACATTCTCCTCTTCCTCTTCGTTATCTTCGTTCGTGGCATATAAAGATTGTAACGCCTCTATTAATTTGTCGTTAGAATCATCACCAATATTTTCATCGATGTCGCACAATTCTGTGTTGTTGACGATTACTTTCAGCTGATTAGTGCACGTTTGCTATGTGTAGTTCTCACAGATTACCGTACAGTCCAATCCTGCTTTTCGTCACCCACAGGCTCTGCCACAGCCAGTTCTGCCACGCTATGCATACTTCGTTCTTAATAACCTTGTACTCGGTAGTTCAACATTGAACGCGTTGTAACTTTAAAAATATCAGCTTTAGAGAAAAAAGTTTCAATTACGAGTTGTAGAAAATTCATCGATTTGAAAGTTTGATCATAAACAATTTATCGTTTAAACAATTATTTGAAGAGATATCGGTAAAAAGTGAATAAAAAAAGAGTGATAATGATATAAGTCGTGAACGGTAAGTGCTACAAAAAAAAATATCGAATAAAAAGATAGGAAATTCAATTATCTATGAAAAAGGTCTTTATAATTGTGGGCTTAAAGTGCACGGTTACGGAGATACAGGCCCAAACGGTTTTTCACAAAATGGCGGCACTTCCGTTCGCCATTTTTGTAAGTATTTTGTGTTTTTAGCTTAAGTACGTCAGACTGCAACTATCTATGAAATAAAATAACTCCTGCCTAATCATGCATTATGGACACGAGTAGCTCGCTCCCTATTACCTGTACTATATGTGCTGCGAAATTTATGGGTTCCTAATCTGCCGGATACCAAATCTTATAAGACTCCCGTCGATTTGTTAACACAACATTTCTTTCCGGTAAAGTCGTATTTTGCCGAGAGAATGAAATTTTACTCAGCAAAGCGGAAGTCTTACGAAACAATACCAGATTAGGAGGCAATAATGAAAAATCTAGCTTCTAATTGCAAGTTTGATGGTACGATGTTGGATATACTCATGAGAGATATACGAAGAGAATGCCACTGGTGATAAAGAAAATTGTCAAATTAGCTTCATCCAAGGAGTCAGCACTACATGAGCATCATGAGAGAAGTTGCAATGGAAAATATGAAAATGAAGCCGGTTAATTTTCACAAGCAACGAAATTTCAAAAAAGGATGTGAGAATTCTCCTACCAATGGAACCCGACCTGAAGCTGGAACTTCTAAACAATGGGGTGAGGATAGTAACAGAAGCCGTCAGATGGTAAGCCGAAATACTTCTTCTCGACAACAGCCGAGTAAGTGTTTTGTTTGCGGAAGAACGAATGCGAATGTATACATTTACAAAAATTGTAATTGTCATGAGTTTGGCAAAAAGGGACATCTAGCGCCTCAATGCAAGAAATATTCGTTTAATTTTGTAAGTAACATTCAACATACGGAGGTTGTGACAGATGATAACTTGTAAACAGATTCAATTTTCAATTTTATTTCTCAAAATGAATTTGTCGAGGGCCATGCTGGTGTTTAATCGATTTATGTAAAGTGAAAGTTAAGAGAATTTATATCTGGGGTATTTCAAGAATATTCCTTTGAAGAAAAATGATTTATGTTTGAAGGATTATGTTGATATGTCTTTCGAACCATTAGGATATGCAAATTTCAATGTTGTTTTCGAAAAAAGCTGTTATGTTTTCAAAACTTATGTATCAGTACTTGTTACATTGGATTGGCCTTGAAATCCATGGACTAGACTCCATGCCATTTTTTCGGTCCAGTTTCTGGTAAAAAATTCTCAGTTAAAGAAAATGCCACGTCCAAGTGGATTGAATGTTTTGAAGTGAGTAATATTACAGCCTCAACTACAATCAAAATTTTCAGGGAACTTTTTGCAAGATTCGGATAACCTTTCCAACTTTGTACTGACAACGCTGCAACATTAATGTCTGAAAATTTTCAAATGTTTCTAAAAGCTAGTGGTGTAGAACACATAACTGGTCCTCTTCACCATCCTGCCACTAACGGACAAGCGGAGAGTGCTGTCAAAATCATGAAGAAGGCAATTTTGAAAGCGACACATAACCGTAACAACAATTAATATTTCAATTTGATAATAAATCAATTTCTGTTCCATTACAGAAATACTCCCCAAACAACAACAGGAGAAGCACTAGTAAAATTATTGCTAAGAAATAAATTGCGACGTAAATTCGATTTATTATTACCATCAGTTCAGAATATCGTCCAGAGAAAACAAAATTTGCAAATTAAAAACTTCAAGGTTAGAAAAAGGGAAACCATTGAGGTGAGCGATCGAGTTTGGGCTCGCGAATTCAGACAAAATTCCGATTAGTGTTCTAGGGGTATTATAACCGATGATCTTGGAAAACGAACTTTCAGTTTTCGCACGTTGCAAGGAATGATATGGAAACTCATCTGAACCAACTTGAAGAAGAGATGATACACTAATGAATATATCAGTTAAGTGTAATGTCGATATCATTCCTCGTTCGGAGATAGTTATAAATAATAGTCCAGTCTAGGACCATTTTCCCGTGTATTTATCCCATACAGCACCGATTCGCATGAAAATTTGGATTCAGCATTTACATACCCTCTTTTTCAAAATCTACCCTGTACCGAGGGTTGCTTTCTCCTTGGAGGTGAAAAAAATTTTTATTGGAAATAAGTGCGGAAATCAATAGACTGACTAATTCTAAGCACTTTTTGTTCAATTAAGTTTTTTCCGAAAAGCAATACTTTTCGACTTATTCGCGAGTGAAATTGTCGGTTTTCAGGAAAAAAAAAACACGTTTTCAGATCCTTTTTCGCGAATAACTGGAAAAATATGCATTTAATCGAAAAACCTGCGGAGAGCAAAAGTATAGCTTTTGAAAAAAAAAGGCAATGGTGCATTTGTGATGTATGCAAACCCACTACAAACTGAATAATTGCTTGTTGAAAGTTGATTGGTATTTTCAAACGCCAAAATGGAAAGTTTCCACGTACAATAAACAAAAACCAATGCATTTTTAGGGAAAAAATCGTTGAACCTCTTTTGAAGTCCTTCAAATATCCTTTATTTTTGTTATTTATAAAAGTTTCTAACATCAAAAGTGACCGATGAAGGAAATAATGTTGAATCCTATTTTTCCGTTGAAAAAAAATTGTGAATAACTCATCCTCTCTTCAGCCCCCTTTGAAAAAAATCGTTGTTACTCCATAATTCACTTCATTCATGTTCTTATAATGAGTTCTGAGTTTTTCATCAATTGAAAGTGGGTAGTTTTGGAAAAAATTGAGATTGAAGAGGAAAAATCTTATACGTAAATCAGCGAACAATCACCATTTTTTCGAAATAACTCGAAAAGTATTGATCACATGCAAAATTTTCTGGAGTACAAAATTCAAGGTTACTCTCATCTGAAAATTTTGGTGTTTCCTTTTTTTTTGCAGGATGAAAATAGAGTAAGATATGGCCAGTTGAATATTGTGAGGGTTCGCGCAAAGTACCTGTTTTGAGCCCTTTCAGCATGATCCTTTTCAAAAATATAAACTGAAACAAAAAAGCATGTGAATTAGCTTATAGCTCTTGAAAAAAGCTACAAAATATTTTTTTGGTGGATTTGATTGCTGGAAGACAAAGCGAGTTATGAGAAAAAAACCAAAAACAATTTTTTTAGAAATTAGAGTATATACATTATTATATTGAAGAATACACATATAGTAACTATATTTTAGGCCTAGTGGAACTATTTGTATATTAAATATATATATATATATATATATATATATATATATATATATGATGAATTGTGTTTTCGGGTTTCATTCCGTGTTCTGTGTTTTTGATCCTCTGAAGGATAACACGGAACACAGATACAGATAACACAGAACACGGAATGAAACCCGAAAACACAATTCATCATACTTTGTCCGTGAGAATCTTCATGCTAATATATATATATATATATATGTATATATATATATATATATATATATATACATATATATATATATAAATGGAGGGAGTGCCGAGAAAATTCGATGAGACAATTGAAAAGTCCAAATGTTTTATTAGCCAGTCGGTACTTGTATTTTGGAGTGGAGTTAATAAAAAGTTGTTGAAAAATATTTCAAATACATTTGAAGATGATTTCAATCGATCACACATTAAAATCTAGACTTAACCTTATTTTAATGGGGTAGTTTTCACCCTTAAAAAATCAAAAGCAACCCCGAGTACAGAGGTGACTTTAAAGTAGAGTCTCAATCTGAATTTTCATACAGTTGGGTTTCCCGGTTACTCAATAACAATTTCGATATAATTTTTCAATGAAAACTATCATAAGGGTGGTTTTAGGGGTCGGAACTGTTTAATAGATCAGAAATTGTCTATCAAGGTTGATTCAACGTATTTACAGATGACTGCACGCTCAAAACTAGTATATTGTAATTTTTTTTGAATAGGGGTAGTTTTCACCTCTGATGAATAAAAATCAACCCCAGACACAACCTCAACTTTGAAGTAGATGGTAGATAGAAGCTAAATCTCAAATTGAATGCAAATAGATACTGAATAAGTTGATTAACTGCCAAATTATTATTTTCTGATGATATTCTCTCAGAAGGGGAGGGAGTGTTTATTACATGCTCCAATCTGAAATTTTGTTTTTTTTTTCGAATAAGGGTGGTTTTTACCCCTCTCCAAAGAAGCAACCCTCGGCACCGGGTAGATTTCGAAATAGAGGGTAAGTGGAACCTATATCCAAATTTTCATACGAATCGGTGCTGTATGGCATAAATACACAGTTTACACTTTTCTTTACCGTCATAGACTGGAGCATAAGGTGAATGATGTAAATAACGACAGTGTAGTTGAAAATGATAAAAGATAATATAAAATATAAGGCTGATCGTAACGCTAGTTGTGACAACTTCGAGCATAATGATCGCACAGTGGGAAGGAGGAGTCAAATAAAACCTCTAGATCGTTTTGATCATTGAGGGTGTTCTTCTCTCAGATAGTTTTGTAAGTTGTGATTTCAGAAATGGAGGTGTTATATATGTGCCCCATACAGTTTTGTATTGTGGAAGCGTATGTTTTTTTATATACCCTGTCCTTCGATATGCCAAGAAAGACAGTTTGTGTCATCACCATGATTTTCAGTAATCAATAAATGTCACTCAAATTAGTCGCGTTTATCATTACATAATCTATGTATATATTCATGATAGTACTCATATGGAACGAATACAATGAACAATACCAGGATTTTCAAATAGACCATCTTTTAATCGGTCCTTCTATCAACAATTTTTCGACAAACAATCATTGTGTCGAGACACCTATATCCGAGCTGAACGAAACGATACACAAACTCAACAAAACGAGAAGAAAAACTTCGCATCTGAAAGCGAGAGTCAACATTAATAGTCCATCGAATCCATACTATACTTACGACATAACCAGAACTTACAGACTACTCGGAGATACGGGTACCAAAATTTCTGTTTTGACAAGAAAACCATGTGAAACCTTACCAATTCGATTACCGGAATGTTTATCTATCTCAACTAACAAATAGATTACTGTGACAGAATCAACCCTCGTACCATTTGTACCCAATGACCTCCACAAAACATCGCTTCTGACGGAATTTCAGAAATTGATATCTCAGAACACACCAAGGAATCGTTGATATCGAAAACAAACAACTTATTTGAATGAAAAAACCGTAACTTTGATAAAAGCTGAAGAATACTTTTCAGAAAGTTAATTTCCAATAACAAATGATCCTTAATTCAGTCAACGAGTCAATCAATTCAAAGAAGAAACTTTCCCCAGAAATTACCAGGTCAAATCACAACAAAATTCTTTCCTGAAGAACCATACATCGAAAAATATTTTATTTTCGATATTGGGATTATTACTTCGATTTTATGTATTTGTGGGTAACGATAGGATTTTGTAAAAAGTGGTTTCGCATCTTTTGAAACGATGTTGTGTTTGATTTCATTTGTAAAAGTAAGTGCATCACCTTATATATATATTTATATATATATATATATATATATATATATATATATATATATATCTCTCAGAAAATTCCAGGCACATTTTTTAAGCATTTCTTTTTCTTCTCCATTCAAATGTTCAAGTATCAATTTGTATTTTCATCTCTTCGATCATAAGGTGGAAATTTTTCAGTATTTGTTTTAGTAAAATTCAAAATGTTTTCAGTTTATGGGACTGGTTTATATGTTCTTATCAAAGCTTTGGGTAATCTTACTTTCTCTTTCTCGCAAGTAGGCACTATTGCCTCGCAATTTTTCATTTTTTCAAGTTGACATTCGTTAGGTATTTTATTGTGCTTCAGATGGAGAATATTTCACTAATTCTATCAACCAACTATTATATCGAGACGAACATCAAATCGAAAATTTACTGAAAAACCAAATCTCAGTAACCACTTCACTAATTCGAAATTTTAATGAAACTATACAAAAATCATAAGTCGATGGGGCAACATTTGATGGAGATATCAAAAATATTGAAAGTTCAATATATAAACTTTCTGACGAGCTATCACTAATTGAAGCTGAGTTTAAAACTATAGACATTTGTAAATCCCTCACGGAAAGTCATGTCTATTCAGAAGATTACGTTAATGATATCGTGCAATCAATTAGCTTTGCTCGATTGAGAATTATCCATACATCGATAATTGAACCAACAGACTTAGTGAATGCCCTTCGAAAAATCTCTCAAATGAAAAAAAAAGGTATCCTTCCATACAACCTAAAATAACTTCAGTCGTAAAGTACCTCGACTCGATTGAACTTTCAGCTTTTCAAACTGATTCAAAAGTTGTACGTATTCATTTAGAAAATATGCCCTGTTGAAACGGAAGTATGCACCTACCTACCTTATCCTATTCCTATATTGAATAATGAAATTGGACTACATCATATACTTCCCACTGATATAAAACATATTTGAGATGATGATTCAATGTCACACGTTATTATACTAAATTCCAAAATTGTGAAACTCTCTTTACCATGGAAATTTGTGAGAAAGTTCTACCTTATCCAATGATAATAACGCAGTTTGTGGGGCTCACGTATTCAGACATCTGATGGAATTACCTAAAGATTGTAAAACGAATTTGCTTTTTGCAAAAGATTATAACGTATATGAAATCAATTTCATTAAATGACTCATCATTCTCTCAGATCCCTTACCTATAACTATGACTTGTAACAAAAAAGCAAAAACTAAAATTATTGAAACATTTATATTTGAAAATGGATCGAGATTGCTAGGCATTCATTGGAAGTACAAGAGTTCATGCTAAGAAGTTTCCATTCATTGGGAAGAATATAACATACAAAATTCATGAAATCCTGATACCTTTCAACTGTTGTCCAGGATTCCGTGACAAAAAAAGATTTTCCAAAACAAAATTGATGTTGATGATTCAAATACAGACTAATTAATCAATGAACTTCTCGTTACGAAACACATTTATTGGGTCACCTATTTTACCATTGCCTTCGTAATTTTTTTTATTGTACTTACTATATTGTATTTTTATATGTAGGAATAAGAGAACTTTGAGAATTGTGACATCAAGAAACGACGATCCACCCTCACCGTCAAGAAATAGGAAAAAGTGCCGAACCCTTACGAAATTCTTCCCAAGAAGACGGCCCAGTTACCAATTGAAGAACTTATCGAAGAAAAAGAAGATATTGAACTCAACCCGAGTTTCAGTAAAACTCATGTCTATTGCAGCTGTATATAGCATTAACTTTTTATAAAATGGGAAGCTATTATATGAAAAAATACAGTGGATCTTCATCCAGAACTATGTCGTAGGAATTGCGCAGTTATACCGCATGTCCTATTTGCAACCTTGATTCAGCAAATAATCAGCTTATCCAGCAGACCTTGGACCACCATTCCAGGAACTCAGAACGAAGTGGTATGAGTGGGAGAAACCTATGAGAGAAAAGGATTCCAGCGTTCATTTGTCTTCGATTGAGTACAAGTGTATCCAGTTTTAAAAATAAATGTATTGAAACATATTTTAAAAAATATCTCAACAAGGAGAGATATGTAACATATATATTGTTACGATATTTCTCTGGGTTCGTCGATTAAAACACCAAACAACACAAAACTTCTTTTATTATAACTCGCTATCACAATACAATACAACACAATCACTTAAATCGCTCTGATAACTTTCCAATGCTCGCTCGCTACTAAAACTCTCTGTACAAACAATTCTACACAGTTCTTGCACTTAGCAATAACTAATAAAAGCTCTTTCCGCTTAGATCTCAATAACTCTCGCTTCACTTAGCTCCGAATAGAAACTTCTCTGTAATACCAATCCCCTGTCCCAGCGAAACCTGTCGCGTATATATATCTGCGTGCCAATCGAGAATCGTCGAGAGAAGCCCCGATGACACGTCTCGATTTCTCCAGGCGGCTTACGCCGGGTTCCAGGAAAATGACGTTCGTTACGACGCGATCCCTCGCCTTGCGTTTACGATATGGTCAGGGCCGGCGCTAGGACGTAACATTATCCCCCTCTCAATTTTGATCGTCCCGATCAAATAACATCTCGTTATGCCCACTGTAACATTTTAGTCCCTTAAGGTGTACGACTCTCCTGTTTGTTCTAGGCTTACGTTGAACACTGTACACCACATCATTCATCGTACGACGGGGGTTATACGGCCACACTCGATCTCCTTCTTGAAATCCGCCAGTATTTACCTTCCGATAGTGCCGCGCCTTCCTCCTGTCAATGCGCTCCAGCATCTCTTGTCGCTTAGGGAATGGAACTCTACTTGATGGTTGATGAATAGAGTGGACTTGGCCATTGTTGACTTTCTGTTTGACCAAGTCAGCCCTTTCAGTTGTTTTCATCACGGAGATGTCACTTGTACCTCCAACGCGACACCTGGCGGCTCTTACAAGGATGGCTTTTGCTGTCTTCACCTGGACTTGTCCGGAATCCGATGGCTGGACGCTGCATTCAGGGACATTATTCTCTGTGACACGAGCTACTTCCTTCGACAGTGCAGGGATTCTCGCAGTTTTCAATAATCGCAGTTTGGCAGGTTTCGTCCTTTCCGTTGGAGTTGTAAGGACAAATTCTTCTTCTCCGAACCTTATGATCTTTTGCTCATTGTCGAATGAAATTCCATGGTCACTGATCAAGTCCATTCCGAGTATGACTTCATCTTCTATATCTGCGACGTAGACTGTACCTGTGATAGTGAGTCGCCCAAGAATCAACGTGATTTCAGCTTCTCCTCGAATAGGTGCGTTTTCACCAGTGACTGTCCGAATCACGACGTTGGAAGAAATTGGCTTTACGTTTCCAGGCCGAAGGATGTCGCTGCGTACCAAGGAAACTGCAGCACCGGTGTCTATGGTGCATATTACATCCATTTTATTCAATTTTCCTGGAATGGTGAGGCTCTCAGATGTTCTTTTTAGCCTGTTAACACAAATGACCCTCGGTGAACTTGACCTCGCAGATGATTGCGAACTTGTCGGCGTCCTGGCAGGTGAGTTGGATTTTATTGGCATTCTCACCTTGCAATCTTTCATGAAATGCCCTGATCTTCCACATCTGTAACATTTTCTCTGTGGCATTCTCTCCCTACAGTCTTTTATGAAATGTCCCGGCCTCCTACATCTATAGCAAATCCTCTGCGGCATCTTCACCCAACAGTCTTTGATAAGGTGTCCCAGTTTTCCACATCGGTAGCACGTTCTCTTCTCCTGGGTGCTCATTCCACTTATCAACGATTTGATCTCCTCCAGAAATTTCTCAAATGAACCACTCGTAGCGCCAGATCTTTGTTCGGGATCGTCAATTGTTACCGCTCGCACTTTCGGCCTCGAGGTGTTGAAGGCCGCCTCCACTTCTAGCGAACGCACCAAGGCATCGCTACTCCTTTTGAAACTTGTAAGTCGCAGAGTTCTTTGGATTTCTGGGTCTCTAAGTCCGTCAATAAATATCTGCACAGCCAACTGCTCCTTGAAATCTCCGGGTGCATCTGGGTACGCCAGCTGGATTAAGCGTCGAACATCTGCCTCAAATTCTTGCAGACTCTCACCTGATTTTTGTGTGCGAGTCTTCATTTGGGCCCGGTACAGCTGTTCTCGATGTTGATCGCCATACCTCAACTCCAGTGCAGAAATCAGGTCCTGATATTGCTTCTGCTGTTCTATGGGTATCGTTTGTAATATACCCAAAGCTGGCCCTCTCAAAGCTACTATCAGTGCCGTAGCTTTTTCTTCGTCGCCCCATCCATTAGTTTCTGCCGCAGCCTCAAATTGTCGACGGTACATGGACCAAGACGACTGTCCATCAAAAGTCGGCGGTTTTACGGAAATTCCTGACGTGGCAACCCTGTCTTGGCGATCTTGGTTCCTGAGAAATGCTATCTGCTTTTCGACTCTCTTTTCTAGTCCTTTCATCTCCTCTCGCACTGATTCCACTTTCTTATTGACATCTTCCTTTAGTTCTCCTTTTAGTTCTTCCATTTGCACTTTTGTTTCGTGTGAAACATGCTCGAAGAACTTGTTCTGATTTTCTAGAACTTTCTGGAAGTCTGCTTCTCGTTGTTTTTCCATTTGCTCTAATTCATTCTTTTGTTGTTCTAGAATTTTCTGGAGGTCTTCTCGTTCTTTTCTCTGTTCTTCGAGAATTTTCTGGAGTGCTTCTTCCCGTTCTTTCTTTTCATTCTCTCTTTCTAATTCTCGTTCTTTCTTTTCATTTTCTCGTTCTTTCTTTTCAGCTTCTCGCTCTCTCCTCTGGTCATCGAAAATTTTCTGGAGTCCTTCTTCTCGTTCTTTCTTTTCATTTTCTCGTTCTAATTGTCGTTCTTTCTTTTCTTCCTGTCGTCGCTTTTCCTCTTCTTGTTTTTCCTCCTGCCGTCGTCTTTCATAATCCGCAAATTGGTTTTGGATTAATTTCAACATGTCCTCCATCGTATCGTAAGATGTACTTCTCGTATTCACCATAAATTGTTTTTATTTACCAGCAAAAAATTCCACTTCCGACACCACTGTTACGATTTATCCCTTGGAAAATCCCAATTCTGACACCACTGTTACGATCTTTCCTTGGGTTCGTCGATTAAAACACCAAACAACACAAAACTTCTTTTATTATAACTCGCTATCACAATACAATACAACACAATCACTTAAATCGCTCTGATAACTTTCCAATGCTCGCTCGCTACTAAAACTCTCTGTACAAACAATTCTACACACTTCTTGCACTTAGCAATAACTAATAAAAGCTCTTTCCGCTTAGATCTCAATAACTCTCGCTTCACTTAGCTCCGAATAGAAACTTCTCTGTAATACCAATCCCCTGTCCTAGCGAAACCTGTCGCGTATATATATATCTGCGTGCCAATCGAGAATCGTCGAGAGAAGCCCCGATGACACGTCTCGATTTCTCCAGGCGGCTTACGCCGGGTTCCAGGAAAATGACGTTCGTTACGACGCGATCCCTCGCCTTGCGTTTACGATATGGTCAGGGCCGGCGCTAGGACGTAACAATATTACTTCGAGTGATCGCTGCGGGAATACGTCATTATTCCTTTCACCAGGATGGATGAAAGTGCAGCTCCTACGGAAAATAGCCCTGATTCGGGAATGACTGCATCGACCATTTCATTTGCATTCATTCTATAATATTATATTATACTATTGCTCTCGACTGTTTAACGACGAGACAATGTCATTCTGAGTATCTGTTCTGTGAATGCAAAAGAAATGTGCTGATTGGCCAACAATATAGCTTTCTTGAGTATCACTGTTCAAATTTTGTGAAGAGATATCGCAAAATTCACGATATTAACTGAATATTTCTGTGAAACTTCATCAACAATATGGGAAATCACCTAAAAGATGTATATCCTCGATTATTTTCATGATGATCATCGAGTTTTTTGAATTAATATTTTGAATGGAATGTATAATCTTACTGATTCATTCAAATTCACTCTTCTAGTCAATGTCGATGTATTATTTTGTTTTGGGTAATGAGAGCACTTTTTGCAGTAAACGAGTAGGTATCAATGCCATACATTTAATGAAGAAATGCGGAAATGACTGCCAGACTCAGAAAAATGAATATGAAAACAATGAAATAGACGTATCCATGGGCTACGTCGATCCAAAACAGTTAATTTATTCCCCAAATGAATCGAATTTGCTCCACAGAGTTGTATTCAGTGCTGAAAAGTGTCACTTCAGCTATGTTATCACCTGCGATTACAGTGAGAGTTATTGCATGTCACAATTATATATAGTTTCCATCACTTCTCTAAGAATTGAAAAGTCAAGGAAATTATTTGAAGATGTTTTTTTACTGTGGTTCATGTCATGAGCGATTCCAAGCAAGTTCAAGTAAGACGCACAGTTATGTTCGGAGAATAGTTCAAGGAACGTGGATATTTGTGAACTCAAATGTATGTAGTCGTCTAGCAATATGGATGTCCCATAATTTAGTTTAGAGGTGATATCTGCATTATTGTTTACGATGCTCCAATGAAGTGAGCGAGTCTGTGAGCGAAGAATCACCAACAATACGGATTGCCCTTCTCTGAATATCGAGAAGCTTCAATGAATATTTTGGTGCCGAGCCCCATACATAAGAACTATATTGTAGAAAAGGCCGAATTTGTACCTTGTAGATCATTAAAAGCTGACGAGAAGTGAAGTATTTCTTCGAACGGAATAGAAATCCGAATTTCTGGGAAGCACCTTCAGCGATCGATCATACATGGTTTTCCTATGAGAGATTATTATAGATCGTATTTCCCAGCATCGAGATACTTGACTTTGTAGGAATAGTCTGACATCCCCTGACATCTGAATACTATATAATGATAGAGAAGATTCGAAAAAAGACATGCCTGGGTTTTTCCAGCAATAAATTCCACCAATTTCATCTTATCCCATTCTATTATTCTCACCAAGTCATTGTTAATTTCAATAAAGTGAATATTTCTCTGAAGTTTTGTTTCTCGAGCTGGTATGGGGACTCTGAAAGAGAAACAAGTATGAAGGGTACTGTCGTCCGCGAAACTATGTACTGAACAAGATGTGCTCTTCGAGCATATCATTGACATGAAGCAAAAACAAAGTGGCCGCCAAAACTGAACCCTAAGAAGCAGCTGCAAGGAGACCCCGATGCCAAACTCGTTCAAAGGCTTTCGAAATATCGAGTGCAACAGCTATCGTTTCTCCGAATTTTTAGAGTAAATGCTGCCAAATATGAGAAACATAAGCCAATAAGTCACTGGTTGATTTTTGATGGCGAAATCCATATCGACTATTATGTATATTATGAGAACACTCTTTATCTCAATAACATTTGAATGAATGACATTGTCAAGTTGACATAGATGTGAGGTGAAACATTTTTGTACAAGTTAATCAAGGATAAATAAATAAAGATATATAACATTGACGATCATTAACTATTCCTGATTTCTCTAGACATTTGATGAGCTCTATTTTGATTCCTTTTTCCATGACTTTGGGAATGATAGAAAGCAATGCAATCGGTCTATAATTACGAGGTTTCAGGAACTGACTGAACTCTTGGTATTCTCCAGGACTCAGGAAAAACCCAAATTATACGAGAGGTTGAATAAATCGCGCAGTACTGTTCAATTCGAGGGCACACGCTTTAAGAAAAATTGCTGGGATTCCCTCAGATCCGCAAGCTTTATTCATCTTCAGGTCCATTGAAATATTTCTTATATGTTGTTGGTGGAATATTAATTCAGTCATCGACAAGCGTGACATTCGGGGGTTGTTTTTCCGATGAGTCCAGAGTAGAACTTCCAGCAAAGATATTTGCAAATATATTTGCTTTTTTTCTCTGGTTAATTTTTGGCGACAGCTTTGGAAAACGACCAAAACGAACGAAAACCGTTTGGACTTTCAACACGTTTTGAACGAATTCTATGATTATGTGCTTCTTCAGCAGCTTCAATTGTTTTAACACACTTCTTGATTGCTTTAACATACTCAGATCACGTTTAAACTGGGGTTTTGGCGCCAGCGATAGAATGCCGCTTGTTTGGCTGTGATAGCCTTAGAGTAGCTTTTAATGAACCATGGATTCTCAGACTGTGATTTCTTCGTACTACTTGAAATAAATGTTCCATTCCCATAATGATGGTATCAGAAATTCCTTGAAAACATAGAGTGGGATCACCAGATGAAAAACAGACCCTTTTTCAATGGAAATCTGAGAAAAACACCCGAATACCGTCCCAGTCAGCTAACTTGTAATGCCAGACAAGACGTACGGGTAACTTACCATTCAGGGGGTGAATTTTGATCTTTTAAATATCAGGATGAGTAGTGAGAAACAGGTACAGTGTATTGGCAAATTGGTTATTCGTATCAGAAATACGAGTGATTTGATCAATCAGTTGTTCCAGATCATAAGTTGTAGCAAATGCCTAGGCCTGTCGTCCTCTTTCATCTGTTTCAATCCTGAATTTCAGCCACGGCGAATTATGTACATTAAAATTACTCAATATGGTTTCCTTAGCAGTTGGATGGTTTTCTTTGATGAAGTTGATCTTTTCCAATAGAAATTCTAATAGTCTGTCAAAAGAGTCATTGTTAGGTGATAAATAAAGACAACAGACAAATTCAGTCTGTTGATGATTGACAAGCTTGAACCACATCATGTCAGAATCTTTCGGTTCCCGCCCTTCTACGCGTTCGCACGATAAATCATTCCTAGAGTATAGACAAACATCACGTTCGAAACGAAAGCAACAACATAATTCATAACCTGAACAAAGCATATATACTTTAATCGTATATGAATTGACTTGAGTTTCAATTAGACTAAGAATGTCAGGTTTTTAGGTTTGCAGATGGTGATGCAGATCATTGATATTTTTAGTCATACCACGAATATTACAATAATCGATTCTCAATACTCTCGATGGAGGATCCCCCCGAGTACCTTCCACCTGGAGGTTTTTACTCTGGGAGACATTATCATCATTTTTCGAATTATTGAGAAATCAGTTATTGCGAAACGAAACAAAGGTGTCCATATACCTTCCTCTCTCCTCCCCACCCCTCTTCCCGTTTTCCTTCCATCCCCCTCCCTTTTCCGTTCCGCACTGTGAACCACGACGAAAAATATGAATATTATGTCAAAACTTGTCGAATGCTTCGCTAGGTCCTTAGCACGCATGATTTCCGATCTTCTAAAGTTTGACGATCGTGATGTCTTCTGATTAACATAAAAACATGTAAAATATTTTCTTCAATAAGACTTTTCGAGTATTGCCTCATTAATTACTTTCACAATAGCTCGTCCATCAGTATATAAATGTGATGAATGAACATTTTTCTAAATATTTCTATTATGAAGGCACTAAAATCCTCAGGTATGATTCTGCAGCAGCTCCTTAGTGTTTAATTTCGAGATTATTTTAGATTTCGAATGAATTTCAAAATCCAGATATTATATCGCCACTCCGATCCTGCCTGCATATGATATATCAAGGCTCGCCAGCCAATATTTACTCATTCTTCGTTTCAATGTTGTGACGAATTCTGATAAAAAACCAAAAACAATTAAAAACAACCCCTCATACCTGCACACGTATTGGGATGATTTTTAATTTCCCAAATGAACTTTGTTATTCGTTTCTGCGGTTTTTCTAGTTGAATTTTCATTTACATTTGTTCAGTTTTGATGCGTTTTTGTGGCTGAAGGTGAATATGAGTGTTCCATTGAAAGTGCGGTTACTCTGAAATTTCCAACTCCGATTGACAAGCAGAAAAATTTGTTATCATGTCGAATATTTTTCATCGGAATAGAACGATAATTTCCTGTCGGTGGTAATTCTGTTCATATAGGCAGATATATGGTTACACATTTCTGTTGCTCTAGCGATAGTGCATGATGGTCGATGCTCCGATGTATACAGAGTTTTTTGCAATATGTTTGAGGATAACTACTTCTTAGGTTTTCTGACAGATGGCTCTGAAGTTTGGCGATACTTCATGATTCTAGCGTTCACATCCATATATATATAATAATAATTATTAGAATGAAAAAATTAACTTCATTCCATTGATCGGAAAAAAGGACGTTGCCCATTTGCAAAGGAGTTTGTCGTTGTTTTTCAACAACATAAGTGATGTCGTTTGAAATCATCTCGAGGTTTCACTGGAGATTTTCAAAATCACATATTTTCATCCCAACGACTTATCTGACACTGTATAATCGGTATGGATGAATTATGGTATGGTTTTTTATGAAGTAGTTGGGTGGAAAGGAATTGATAGGGGCACGTGAAAATGTCCTCGAATGAAGTAAGGATGAGATCGGAAAATAAAAGTGAAGTCTTCAGATTTTCTATCCCACATCGTAACAGTTTGAGCCATAGCCTGGTAGCCTTGATTGTTTGAAGACGGATCAGAAACAATAGATTAATAGAGATTTGCATTCACCTTGAAAAATCGAAAGGTAATTCGTCTGCTAGAAGTCATTCATCAATATCTCTTTAGAAAGAGTTTCTCCAGAAATTATTGGAAAATTTTCCGAAGCGCATGCTATCGGAATATGCTTTTCTGGGAGAATCAACTACACTCAGAAGAGTTTCAAGCAAAAATGAGCACTCTGGAACACAAAGGAGGCATATCTTCTGATGACCCCTCCTTTCATTGCTACAATAGTCATACCTTTAAAGAATAAACAATGAGATTTAAACCTTCGGTGTGAAAGTCAAAACTTTCCCTAGATCAATTACCTAACATCATACTGATATTTTTGCACTCCATGCTAACCTTGGCAAACGCGCGTTGAGTGCAAAAATATCAGTTAGGTGTTAGGGTAAATAATTTCTAGGAAAAGTTCCATACATATAAGACTCCTGGTCCACAGGAAGATGCGACGTCAATTCGATAAGGTCCTGCATTGTTGCGCACATGTTTGATGTTCGAATGATTGCCATTCACGACGCGACAACGTCGAAGACTCCAGAGAGATAGATGGTTTATTTCAAACAAAATGAACCTAATTTCCACGATGAAAACTTTACATACATCGAAATGAACACCTCAAATAATTACATTTGGACAATGAATAATAATCATGGATTTCTATATGGTCCATACTTAATTAAAAGTCATATCAGAAAATACTTTATTCCAATCGCCTGAATATGACCTTCTTGTATTCACTTATTTTGTAAAAATGTAGGCTAAGTCAGGATATTGATTGGTTGCTATGGTTATTGTACCGAACTGAAGGTAAACATCTGCTGATCGGCAATTTTTGGCAGTGACTCTTTCCTAATAGTCATTTCAATTCTAATTCAACATAAGGAGGGCCATGCCGGTGATCTGTCACAAGAATTTGATATCCTGAAAAGTTGAATTCAGATTTATTTTCTCAATTACTACTCGGAGTCTTGAAGTATTTACTGATTGACTGAAAAAGGATATTGATAGTGATTCTTCTTCCAACGAATTCAATTGCACACCTCCTTATATCAAATAATCGACGAATGATATTATAGCAGAACCGCTATCAACCTGTTTCCAGTGTCAAATTAATTTTTCAGAAATCTCAAAATTAGCAGTTGGACACCGCTTCGCGTTGGCAGCTTTCTAACTCGTTCCGCAAACATGCATTTTTTTGTTGTAGCTAAACAAATCCGCCAGGCCACCGTGCTGGTAATCACACGTTAAATGGTAACGCCTCGTGAATCCATTGCTAGCACAAGTTTCGACTTCTGAGTTAACGGAAACGAACAATTTTACGACAGAAAAAAATATATTACAGTGTCCTCTGTAAAATAGCTCATTCAGGCAGAAATGCTATTGTATAGAGAAACACGTGTCTCCCTTTTGTTATGATTACATGAAGATGCTTTTTGAGGACGACTCTTCTCTTCGTCGGAGAATTCATGTCTTCGGAACAGTACTGACACAACACGGTTGGACAAGGAAATGTGTCCAACCGTGTTGTATCAGTACTGCCACTTCTTGCACTTAGCCCAGTTTAGTAATACTTCAGGTCTTTTTTTCGCACACTTGGATTGAAAAAGTTGAGGTGGAATTCCACTTCACCGTCACTCTTCAGTGAGGACAACCGATGTCCTTCCTGGAAAAGTCATTCAAAAATTTGATATCATCTTCTGTGCAAGTGGTCATCCCACATTTCTCGGTCCTGAATTTTTTCCAAAAATGATCTAATTGTCTTATAGAAATATATTTACTCACGGTCCTGTACTATAATCTAGGATGTCACAGTAATATCAATATCAAGATCCGTTCAACTTTGTGGAAAGTATGTTCTTCTCCCATGAGTACTATTATTTGGTTCATACATTGGCAGTATGGTTCGTTCAAGACCTCAAATTAGTGTGGAAAGCTGCACTTGTGGAAAATTTGGGTCTATCATTGATAGTATGTGGACAAACTTCAAAGATGAAGAGACCGACGTGAGTAGAAAATGAAAGGATCTGAAAAAATCTCAAGAAGAGTGATCTTTTTATGCCTACTCGGTACCAATTTTCTTCTCAGCAAAAAATAACATTTTGAGGTGAAGTGGAGTCGCCACATGACTCTTGGACTTCCTACTCCAGGTATCGACTACTTTTGGGTCGGAAGCCGTCTGTTTGTGTTACATACACGAACGAATTGTTGAATATTTGTGGACACGTGATTATTCATACCTTTACTGATATATCTACAATTTCAACGTGTGTATTCTGGCTCAAATTGAGCATAGGAATTATCCATTGGATTCGTCGTCCACCAAAGCACATTGTAACTAACGAAGCGACATGTTGCGATCGCAAATTTTCCTCTCCTACGCCTTTCATTTTGTAATCGTCTGTTCACCTTCAGGAAACCACCATTTTTCCGGTAACCTCAGACAGAGCATTAGCTTTCATCGATGTTTTCACACTAGGAACAAATTTCTTGCTGAAACTATCGAAACTATCAAAATGTATTCACTCTCCCGAAAAATTGTTGTTTGTTCCGTTAACCAGCTGACGGACAGCAATCCTCAGAGGTCGAAACTTGTGCGAAAAATGGATTAATGAGGCCTTACCTTCAAAAGTGTGAATCCCAGCACGGTGGCCAGGCGGGGACTCGAACCCAGGTCTTCCGCTTGAATGAAATGATGAATCACCTCGATAATTACAGGTCTGATTCTATTTCTCTCAGATTTACCGATTCGAAGAAAATATCTGAAATTGGATTCATCTCAGTTTACTCACACAATATTATCAATATTATCAACAATGTTTAAAACATTTTCGTAATCTTCCTTTTTTTTCACTCCATATAATATTGCATTACATTTTTTGTTGTCTTTCATGTTGCTTCAAGTTCGGACAATTTCGACTAATCTGTTCTGACCAAATTTCAATTCAGCAATATCACCACGATTCACATGTATATCTTGCTTGATGTCTAGTAGGAGATTGTAATTATCATCGCTAGATCGACTCCACATGGTGTCCTAATAAATTTGATATATGTGATACTATTTTATGAGAAGCATCAACCACTGAAAACTTGATTCTATTGGGAGGTTATTCCCTATGGGCCCTTGGGACAGCACCGCGTCTAGGGCAACGTTGCTAACGTCGGTGGATAGGCTGAATATTTTTTTCGAAATCAGGATACTGCAACATCGGCTCATTATTCAGAAGATTTTTGTATGTTTCGAAGCAAGATTCATGCATGATTTTTACACCCTTCCTCAACTACTTAGTAAGTGGTTTGGTGACATGCAAAGAGTTTTTAATGAACTTTTGGTGAGAAGCCAATAATCCGAGGGGTTAGGTTTGACGCCATCAGTAGTGACAAGGTGCCCCAAATAGGCGAATTCCCTTATCAGAAACTCAGATTTGTCAAACTGAATGTTGCATTTTGAATCTACGAGTATTTGGAATACACATTCGAGTCGTTCTAGATGTTCCTATAATGGAGGCGAAAAAATTATTGTGTCAAAAACATTCGACATAGTCGATGGGCTTACTTGAAGACTGGCATTAAATCAAATCATCTTCTGAGCAATTCGTTCAGGCCAGTCTCGAATCTACCTACACAGTAGGTTTTGGCTGGCACCTGTCAGAAAACAACTACTCCCCTGGCTAATACCACGAAGGGCGTTGAATTATATCCGACCGGTGCCAGTGCAGGTTTCTTCACAGAAGAAAATCCTGCATTTGCTTTTGGCGATACAAATGAAGGAAATTATTTTCAATTATAGGGACGGACACATTTGCAGACCGGTTTCGGGCTATTTAGCCTCTCGTCAGTACAAGGCAGTGCCATCATCAACATGAAGTCGATGACTTCCCATAATTGAAAATCAAAATCCTTCATAGTATCAAGCCCCGACCAATGCTGATGCGAACGACGAAGTTATTGCGCCATCTAACCATCGACGAGGTATTCCAAAAACAAACCGAGTTCGCCCATTCCTCCTACGAGGAAAATGTAAAAACATTCGACATAGTCGATGGGTTTATTTGAAGACTGGCATTCAAAAATCACCTTTCGAACAATTCGTTCAGGCCAGTCTCAAATCTACCTATACAGTGGGTTTTGGCTGGCACCTGTCAGAAAACAACTACTCCCCTGGCTAATACCACGAAGGCATTGAATTATATCTGACCGGTGTCAGTGCAGGTTTCTTCACAGAAGAAAATCCTGCATTTGCTTTTGGCGATATGATTTCAAGTAAACAGATGAGTAATCAGTAGTTAATCGAGTACAATATTTTCGTCCTCAGAAATCAATGTTTCGATTTTTATCACTTGTTCGCTCTTAGGAGTAATCATCACGTAGTTGGAAGTAGCCATTACTATGTGGGAAATGATCATCATGAAAATTGAGGAATTAAACTTCTTAAATGAAGGTGTTTTCTGGCGCTCATACATTCAAAACGTATTTCTCTGTCTCCTTCTATGTCACTTACCGTCAGCCAATTAGTAAGAGAGAGATGAAGAGACGAATACGTTTTGAATACAAGAGCGACAGAAAACGGCTTTAATATAAGTGGTACAAAAACATAGTGAGTTTTATTTCTCAATATTCAAAAGAGTCCGTCAAGTCAGTGAAAATTCAAAGTATCAGGTGTATGAGTATGTATTCTTACAAGATCACCAACTGACTGTACGTTTTGAATTCACGAAATATGCCCAAAATTCATGTACATGAGATAATTTCTAGAATCCCAATAACTGACTCTGCAAAGTTAGCAGGTTCATGAAAACAAGGGGTGATATAATTCCAGTGATATTTTGCAATTCCGATTGACTCACCAATCTCTGATATTGTTTTCATTTTCGTGTCCTGTTCTTGCAACTAATTTCTGGTGGATGATCGTTCATGTTACGTATCTTATAACTTTTAATATCACTGTATTTATATAATATCAGTTTATGAATTGGTAGAACAATAGCAAATCATTTCAGAATATCCGGATATTCTAGAGATTGGAGATCGTGCTAAAACAAAGCGTTGTGAATTTTTGTGATTTTACTCTTTTCATGGAAGTTGCAATTTATTTCTTTAGTTTTGGTGATCAAGAATTAAATTCTTGCAAAGAGACAATACTTTTCTCTAATCAAATTGATCCCAATCCCACCAGTACCACCATTGAAGAAATATATTTGTTTATTCCGAGAATAAAAAAAGCCAAAAAGTAATCCTCATACGCTTTGAATCCTTCGATGTTGGTTTCATCTCCCCAAGCAACACTGAACCCTGAGATTTCACCTCAACATAATCCAATGAAAATCTTCAACATACGTTTCGAATAGTCATAAAACTAATATATTTTTCCCTGTGTTGAAGGGGATGAATGTTGATTCGGAATTTTATTCTCATTTCTGAAATTGTCCCTGTATATTGATTGAATAGTAAGTACCTATACTCGAATATACTTTAATCTGCATTCTTTTTCGAATTTTATGTTGCCAGAATCCACTTTTTTCAATACAGAAAAAAAATGTACTCATCTCGTATTCAAATTGTTGATATGAAATCAACTGAATATGCATGAGACCGTGAGGTGCACACGATCAGTTGTTATGAAAAATTATTTTTCAAATACAAATTCATTTACAAATTCTGTGATCCCTTTAATCTTTTCCCACCCACTGTTTCATGAATAATTTGTTAATGTTTCGTCGAAACTAATGAATTAAATTTCGGATCTATTGTTTCGGAAGTATCAGAATAGGTTATAAAAAAGGTGTTGAACCGAATCTTGATGAACATCAATCAAGTTCTTATCAAATTCTTACCATACACAAATGGTTGCGACTTGATTTCTTCTTGACATACAAATAGTGTGGAGTAAAGGTTGAATCAATTCGCACTTATTATCTTTGTGACACTGAAGACATGATGAAGTCGTAGGCGAAGAAGGTCCATATCCAATTTCACTGAATATTTCGCCTCTTTTTGGAGTCGCCTTTTTCAATATGTCTTTTTCTCAAGATCTCAAAATTTTTCACCTTGCGTGGCCAAATTCCTAATGGGCTGTAGTAGTAGAGGGGTTCCGTTGAAAGTGGGCAGTCTAAAGGCCAACAGGATTATACTCAAAAAGGGAAGGGCCATAGGAATGTGCGAACCTGTTGCAGAAGTCACCCAAATTGAGGAGCAGTCCCCAGTATTGAGCAGTCAAGAGGTTCCAGCAGGACAATGTGGAGAGTACATGTGAAATTCACAAGATATTGAACTCGATGATGTAGGAAATGTAAAACTTACGTATATCAAATTGCCAATAAATATTGAACAATCTTGTTTTGAAGCGGACTCTGGTTTTGCATACGCTGTCATTTCGGAGAAGTTGCATCAAAAACATTTTAGGAATACAATTCTTTATAAAAATGGTTTGTCATTGAAAGATCATGTTGGTATTTCATTCGTGCCATTGGGATTCATTGAGATTGAAATATTTTATGAGAATAAATCACATACATTGAAAATTTATTATGTCATAAATGGAGGCCCACCATTTATAGGAAGAAATAGGTGAGCCATGTTAAATTTAGGAATCAATAGGATAGATGAAATGGAAAATGGTCTGAATAATATAAGTGCTACTGCCAAACCGTTTATCAAAATACAAGAATGTTTTTGAAAAATCTTTCGGTACCTTCAATTAATTCAAGGTTTCATTGAAGTTAGGGGATGGGTCTGTCCCAAAATTTTCTAATGCACGTCCTGTTCCATTCAGCTTGGAACTCAAAATAGAAAATGGAATGAAATGATTAGTCGACTATGAAATTTTAGTAACAGTCGAATTTTCACAGTGAGCCACACCCATCGTTCCTATATTGAAGAAAAATGGTGGAGTGTGACTTTGTGGGGGTTTCGAAATCTCCCCCAATCCTCAGCTGGAGGTACAAAGATATCCCCTCCCTTGAATCGAGTGCTTATTCAATCAATTACAGGGCGGAGAAAAGTTCTCAGAAATAGATCTTTCGGTTCCTGTATTTCACCATTATTGATTTTTTCCAAGAAGACAGATGCAAGCGAAAAAGTTGAATGAAGGGTTGTAGTTGACTATAGGAAGGTCAAAACTTTTCCACCAAAGGTTTCAATCAAATTATTTATAGGAAGGTTGATGAAAACACAATAGGGTTTTCATCCCCCCTACCAAATATTAACGATATTTATGACCAACTACGCAACCCAAAATATTCTAGTAATTTGAATTCATCAGGCGAATAGTTACACTAGATGTAGCGTCAGAAACGGGTAAATACGTGTCACATTTGGTGGAAATTAACGTGAATATAAACTACTTTGAATGCCTCATAGATACCGGAGCTGTTGCGACTTTGGTAAAACGCGGATTCATTCAAGGACCTAAAACTAATCGAAAAGTGGCAGAACAGTTTTGATTGACTGGTATGACAGGACACGGCTTCCGAACTTGGGGCTCTACCGAACTATCGATTGAAACGGTGGATAACAACACCGTTTCAGGTATGTTTTCCTTTTTCAGGATATTTCCATAGTGTTTTCGAGACTGACTCCTCACCACTCGATATTCCTGTTGATGAATAATGTATAAATAATATTTTCATAGGTGTCATACCAAAAAAGGAATCCGGAGAACTATCAATGATTCAGATGAGAATAAATGGCCTGATAATATTCCTCCCCTTTTCATCAAGTCGTGTATTGAAAATCAAACCAATATGTTGCTGTTGATGTTTCTGGTTCTGAGTGCTTTCGATTCACATCAGGGCCCCCATCTACATCCGCTTCTGTTCAATATGTTCATTAACATCAGCACGGATGAAGGAAAACCTGGACAGCAATAGTAATTAGCAATTACCTTCTAGGCAATGCTCAAGTAATACTAGGTAGAGATTTTTTGCAGGGGAGCTGGCCCGTATTGACTACGGAAATATGTAGGTTCACACTTGAGAAATTCTTCAGTAGAATTTGTTACGAGAGAAGGGGTAGTACTAAGTTTCCGTCTCCAGAATGGACACATTCAACGATTTACCCGTATTCATCACGAAAAGAAAAATAATGGTTCGTTCATGGATAAGGAATTTAAAAAAGAAAAGGAGAAACCCCAGCAATGAGAACAATAGAAATAATACGGAATAAAAAGGAATGGAAAAAGTGGCTCACTGGAGGAAATTTGAAAGAATCTCGACAAGCAATAGAGCTCGAAGAGAAGGTCGAAACAGCAACACATAACTGAAGACAAAACATTGAAGAAATGTCATGAGACAAAAGAGCGTTGGATGAAAAGGGAAGCTCAGAAGCTATTCTATCATATGAAGAGTGGGTTGCAAAAGGAGTGAAAAAGTTAAACGTCAAGAAGAGAAACGGAAAAATGGTCAAGGAAATGGGGACAAATTGAAGGATGGGAAAATGGATGCTGAAGAAGTGGAGATAGAAGTACAAATGCACCGAGAAATGGGTGAAAACCCACCAGGGAACCTCGAGGTCAGAAAAGCGTACTTTGGAGCCAAGATGGGAAGCAGATATCGTTATGGGAGAAAGAGTAATACTACTAGGCCGATCCGAGGCGATGGTTCCAGTCGAATGTGTGGAATGTCAGTTCGTCATAATTGAAGCAGTTGACATTGGAATAAATGGAGGTCACAATGGACAACGCAGAAATGTGGACACATCCTTGAAAGAAGTTACTTTTGATAAGGAATTTAAAATAGCGAGGGCAGTAGCATGTGATGTGCCGCAGGAGAAAACACGTAAAATGGAATCGACGATGGTCGAAAATTGATCGATTGTTGAAGGCAGGCATGATGCGATCCTCTTAGTGAATAGGTGTATAAATCTGTTGCTTTCGTCGTCTTCAAGTATTTCAAGTAGTTCAAAATTGTGTTAAAATCCCAAATTTAACATTATCGTGGTTAGAACATGGAGATATTCATTTGTAGTATATTTTGTTTATGTTTCCTTCATCCTATATTAATCAGTTTACTGTAATTGTGTAGCTAAATTGCCAATCATTTTCGTAAAAAACATTTTATAACTTTTATCCGAGTCGCATTTTTGTCAAACTTTGAACCGGTGGCATGCTAATTATCTTATTATCGTCAAAATAGATAAATGTGGTTCCTGCAAGAATGAATTCGAAGACGACAATAAACTTTTTTGCAGTAATAGTTGTCTTATAGCTTTGCACGGCAGCACAAAATGTACCAGTCTTGGAGAAACAGAATGATTACAGAGTCTATCATTAATGTTTTAATGCAAAGATTGCTGTGTTGCAATGAAAAGTGCTCCTGCAACCTTAAAACAGCTAAGTGCCTTTCAAGATGAATTGAATGCGTTAAATGATGAAATTCAAATCTTGAAGCAACATATGAATAATACTGTTCAAGTTAATTCGGATTGTCAAACCGTAGAAAAAATTGTAGCTGAAGTGGATAAAAGAGCCAAGCGTCGGTCTAATCTGATCATTTTTGATTCGGACGAACATGATCAAAATGAACAAGGCGTGAATCACAGGGAGAGTGACAGAGCTGAAGTGTCGGAGTTCATAAAAATCGTTCAACCTCACATTGACTAAGAACTATTCGACTTGGCCGATTTGATCCTGCAAAATAGCGGCCTGTTAGAATTAGTTTCACTAAAGAAAAACTTTTTCAGGATAATTTCAGGAATACAAAAATTCTTATGAATTCTAAATTCAAGAACAAAACCCCACAGCAACAGAAATTGTAAAAAAAATTCGTGACAAACTGAATGAACGTAAACAGGTCGGCGAATCAAACCTGATAATAAAATATAAAAATGATATTCCTGTAATCAAACCAAAAAATCAAAACTGGCCAACAGTAACCAGTCACCTGCAATTATTGAAATGTTCGCGGAATTCGTTCAGAATTCAGATCTTATTCGTTCAGAATTCGATCTTATGGCTTTATGCGAAACCAATTTATCGTCTGACGTCTCCAACAGTGAATATTTTTCCGAAAGTTACACAGTAATGATATAAAAATAATAATAATACTCCGCAGGCTCCACCCGGACTATTCTGTCAAGTTAGTGGTTCTGATTATAGGTGCTCTCAGTGGTTCCAGACCAACGCTACTCTCAGAGCTCAAGATCATACCGGCATGCCGTAATGCGGCAGAGATCTTGGCCGGCCGCATGCAGAAGGCCGTTATTCTCGGTTCGTTGCGTCTGCTCAGGACTCATGATTCTCGGAGCCAGTGAATACTTACCCCGCGGTGTGGGGAGTGGTCATTGGTTAATTATACTAGCGCGTTCGCCCACTGGGTCGGAGCAGTGGGGAGTACGGACCCGACTAGATTTGTTCAGACGACAGATACATAATAATAATGTTTATTGTATAAATAAATATTAAGGTAGGTATACAAAAATAGTAAATTTGGAATTGCTCTAATGCGTAATAAACCAGTCAACCACATAAATCAGAGATTGCGCGTGGTACTAATTTATTCACGTAATAACATGAAAAATTTCGTTTACTCGCTGCGAGTAACGCCTATAGTAAACTTAAAGTATATTAGTTCGTATACGGTGATTTTTTTTTCTTTCCCTGTCTATTTTCTACAACAGAATGAAAATTCTCAAGTAAGAAGAAACAAAAAAAAACACATTGATATTTCGAGCATTGATAGTATAAAATCAGTTTCTTGGATCAATCAATCGATGAATTTCGAGCTTATTTTTTTCAAATAAAATACCAACAACTTTCCTCTTGAAAAGCTTCAATGAATATATTCCAGATTTGATATTGAAGGAAAGGGTATTATACAATCTTGGTGACAGGTATGTAAAGCATTTCTGACCAATAGTTTTCTCTGAAAATTTTGTTTTCAAATTGGTGTCCATTTTATATCTGGTAAGATACATAAGGTCAACGTAAGTTCTACTACTTTTTTTCGTATTGCCAGATAACTGTTGCTAGGAAAAATAATTGTCTTATATTTAATATCTAACATTCCTTGTATAGTTGGGATGATGGATAGGTATTATTTTTGCCGTATATTGTTTTCAGTATCCGTTTCTGAACAGTTTCTAATTTTTCTAAATGTGACTTGGCAACTTCTCCACAGCCAAGGATGCCATATTTCAAACGGGATTCGACTAATGCAAAGTAAATCATTCTCATTTGAGACAAATTGAGATATTTTTTCAAAATTTTGAATTTGTAAATGATATTTTTCAATGTGCCTGTTACATAATCTATATGAGCATCCCATTTCAAACACTGATCAATGATCACACCTGAATATCTACATTTTTCTTTTCGGATAATTTAACAAAGAATTCCGTTTGTATTAGTTATCCCAAGTGATTGGTAATCTGGCAATGAGGTAATATTACAAGCAAACGGAATCAATACTGATTTTGCATAATATATTGTAAGTAGCAACAGTGGATATCAACGATTTTGGTCTCGAGTTGATTATTTCCTTTTTATCTCCGCCCTTGTGAATAGGAATAACAACTGCAGTCTTGAACTCAGGGGGGCACTATTATTTTGTTCAATACATAGAGAAGAGGCTGAACTATTACATCACATATTTTTTTCAGAGTTTCAGCAGTCATGCGATCTACATAGACCAGGAGCTTTACCATTGGGAAGGTTGTGTATTATGGCACTAACTTCGACTACATCAGTTGGTTCTGAGAAAATGGATTGTTTCTCTGACTTTCTTGAAGGACAAGGAGTAGGAGGTTTCAAGATTTTCGATGCATGGTTTTTGCCAACATAAGCATAGTGACTATTGAAGACAGAAGCCATCTCTGTTTCATCATTTATCATCATGGTCTCAAAATTTATTTTTTCGATTCTTTTTCCTTCTTTATCTGTTTTGCGGAGATTATTAACGGTATTTCATAATGCTCTCGAAGAATGCTGTTTTTTATTTATTACAGATCTGAAATAATTGATTTCAGTGAAACTTATCAAGTTATTGAGATTGGTTCTGTATGTTTGAAATTCGTGTTTTATATTCTCATCATTTGGATTTTGTTTAAATTTTTTCTGCAGCAGACCTTAAATTAGATGTTGTATTTCATTAGCTATAAAAAACAGTATCAGAAGTGAAATGGTGAATGCTGAATTACTTGATAATATTTTTTCCCTTACTAACTTGCTTACATGTAGATGCTTCTTGAAGCACACTTCATTTTATGTGTGTGTTATGTATGTTTCACCATCTGTAGGCACTAAGACTCATGAACCATTCTGTGGAACATTTGCAATAATCAGAAATTTTGCAGATCCAAAAAGTAGCCCCATTTCAAGACTTCAATGCTCCAAATTTTTTATGTGTTTCCGCTCATGATAACAAGTCCCATGCTCTCTATAACATGATTAACTCAAATATGAACCAATGGAATCATATCTCAAATGACTCTAAACGGCTCTTGGACCTGATCATTTCCAATATGAAATGTGAGGTGACAAGAAATAGAGCTCAAATAGTTCCTGAAGATGTGCCTCTTCATCCAGCTTCAATTATTGCGTTCAATAATATTTTGATTGAGGTGACCAGTTGCAACTCAACTGATAACTAGAAAAATCACAATGTCAAACGAGAAAATTATCTTGCATTATATAATGCGTTGCTTTCCAGAAAATGGTGTTTTCTCCAGAACAGTAATGATGTTAATTTAGCTGTTGATGATTTCTATGTAATCTTATATGACATCATTGATTCACATGTTCCTGTTTGCAGAATGTTCAAACATGAATATTTCAAATGGTATACATCTCAAAATATTTGCAATATCAAAAATGAAGCTGAATCACGCGGGAAGTACAAGGAAACTGGTATTATACAGTACAATGATGAATTCAAGAGCCTGCGAATTCTCATCAAAAACGGAAAGGAAGCTACATATGATAGTTATTTGAATGCTATACAAGAATCTGTATTATCTAATCCTCAATCCTTGTGGTCATACGTACATTCCAAGAATAGAACCTTCCGTATTCCAGTTAAGATGAAATTAATATGATGACTTCACTATCGATTCTTCGGATGAAATCGTAAATTGTTTTTTGCAACGTTTTTTTTGCACAGTAAATTTTCACACTCTGTAGTTGATGACAATACTTTGCATACATGCGTATCTAATTCAAATTGTTTTTATAATAATATCAACTTTGAAAACATCAGCGAACAGAAAATCTTGATCGCAGCATGTAAACTAAGAAATAAGTTCACTTCTGATCCTGATAAGGAAAAAGTTGTAAAACATATGCAATGAGCTTGAACATTGATTCCTGATAGAAAAAAATGCTCATTTTGTAGGGGTTATCAGGAACTATTGTTTTAACTCTTTAATTATTATTATACCTTCCTCCGCTTCTTTGGGTAACCATTCTAGGGATGGAAGTATATACCCCCGAAACATGTCTGATATTAATTTCAATCAATAAAAAAACACCACGTCTACCGAGACAACTCTGGGTATTCCTAACTCCTTTTCCTACTTCACCGAAATTGAAACTAACTGTTTACAACAAGTATACAGCAAAATGCAGAGTGTGCAGAAAAATAGCAATTAAACTCTTCAATTTCGAGTCAAATCAGTACGAATTTTCAATTTTGAACTCGGAATTCAATAAAATCAAGAGGTTTAAGTCGGAATTCAATAAATTTTCGAGTGTGAAATCGGAATTAAATGCAATTTAAAACTAGAAATTAATAACATTTTGAGTTCGACCGGAATTCAATAAAATTCCAAATTTGAAAGAAATTTGATGGAAATTAATGAATGGTGGTCACAACTTGCCTCATATAATTCCGACTTCAAACTCGGAATTTTGTAAAATTCTGATTTCAAATTTATTGAAGTCCGACTTCAAAAACGGAATTTTATAAAATACAAATTTCGAACTTGGACGTCATTCTGTGTGTGTGGCCGGCCCTTCTATGCCTCCGTAAATCAGAACCAATTCATCGTGTGTTTTAATGCAAATATTGGAACGATATCTAACGATTACTAATTATATATTTCTTGAAATACGGCGTATTCATCCGATTAAAACGAATAAATAAAATAGTGGTGGAGGACTCCTAATAATCTGATTTCAAATTTCTCCATTTCATGACCTTTTACACTCCAATGAAGCTGTCAATCGGATATACTATGTGAATATGGATATGAAACCAAAAAATTGCTTCCGCCTTCAGCAACAGCTAGCTATTTTTATCATTTTCATGTATGTTGGTATAACAACTGTTGGGTCTTCATTGAAATGTAGCAAAAAATGAAATTTTCACAAAAACATTCTAACAAAGTAATTAATATGAGGAACTATCACTTTTCATTCTCTCTCGATTACGTTTTATCAAAGAGATATTATTCGCTGAGATGAAACTCATTTTTCTAATCTGAATTTGAAATTCGAATTAACTCTGATATCTCTTAATTCGAAGGCTATAGTTGAGGTATTGTTTTTTTTTGGGAGATTTTTTCAATTATTATGATTATTATTTGTACCGTCGTGGTTTTTCATAATTCACTGAGCATGTTAAGTTCCGTTTAAGTATATATTGACAAAGGCTACTGAGGATCCTCTCAGATCGAAGCTTCAATTAAAGCAATACAAATAACTAATCAGTTCATAGTAAAGTGTAGCTACTTGGCGAATGTGAGACTCTGGATCACAAAAGGCAACAAATATGTGGAAAACTAATTCTGGATCCAGAAGAATATGACAAACACCCAGCAATCAATTCGCACAAAATCGTGCAAGGGGACAAGGTTGTTGGCATGGGTGTCATAAAGTGAAGGAAAGCAAAGCGCAATAGGCCCTAGAGGCTGAGTGAAGTGAAGGACAGGTCAGACGGCTTCCACGAAGCAAAAAAAAGAAGTTTATTCATACCGCTCATGTTTTTATTTCAAATCTCAACTTGTGGTGTAATTTCTGGATAATTTCAATTGAAAAAATTTTGTTTTTTTTTTAGTAAAAGGCGAAAGATTTATTCGCACTGAAGAGAAACCAGAGTGGTTTCTCTTCAGTGCGAATAAATCTTTCGCCTTTTTTTTGTATTTTTTATAACTACAAAATATGAACAAATAGTTCATATTATATGCCTTCCTGTTCATAAAATAAAATATACGCTTCGCCACTCACAAGTGACTTGGAGGAGATTGGTGACACACAAGAATCGTTGAATTCATGCCACGTTCCCACATAAGGATGCCGGCGGTAAGCTGTGTAGTGGCCACTGTATCTAGTGCCGCTGTGATTAGAGAGTGCGTAGAGATTGTAGCGACAAGGGGCTACATCGGCTGCCGCATAGTTCTTCATGTCCAGACCTTCTAACGGGAAATCTACCATGACATTAAGTTTACCCCTAGAACTATCGGATGGAGAGAATCGTTTGAGATGGATCACCAGCACATTGGGGAACTTGTGGATCGACAACGATTTTGAGCACTTCCGCCTTTCTTTACACTGTGAACATCTCGGTTTCTCGTCACCATCCAACATCTCTTCCTCGGTAAAAGCGTCTAAGCAATGATATAATCCGAGATGACCTGTAATTTGTGGGATAGGCAGTGAAAGTTTCCCAAATGGATCGAAGGTCACGTAACAGTAACCACAATATGTGCATTTCAGGGTCGATTTTAGTTGGCCGACGAAGTTTTCTAGTACGTTGGAATTGCCTATCCATGACACTTGCGATTCATTGCCGTCACTAAATTTGTCGTCTGATCCTGTTGAAATTGGCTTGTGTTTATCTGTGATTTGATTGATATCTTCGTGCAGTCCTTCGAGTAGGTATATCAAAAATTCCTGGGCATCTTGTTGTGCATGACCCATGAAGCGAGGTGCATGAAGTTCGATTTGGCTCTTTAGGAAAAGTGTATTCACCACTTTGTTAGATCAATCTTCCGACCACAATTCTTTGATGACTTCGGCAAAAGCTTTCATCAGAGTATCTTTCATACTCGAAATACTATTATTTATGTCCTTTACATATGTATCTTTCTTCAAGTACTCCAGTAACCATCTTGTATTGGATAAAAATTGGATGACACAGTTCATGAAACAAGTGTTCCCGACATTCTTCAACCCATTGAGACCGAATGATTTGATATTACTATTTACCATGGGTTCGATGGTATTTAGGCCATTTGTGATTCGATCGTCACATTTGTCTTCTATCGAATGGTTTCTCCTAACGAATCGGTGCGACAATGAATTAGAATTGGGAATGCTCGATATCAACTTCAATGGAGATGAAGAGGATTTTCTAAGCCTTGGAGATATTAATGAATCTAGGTGTGTGCAGCCAATTTCCTTAGAAGGAATCGTTTCCCTATGTATTTCTGTCTTGTTATGGAGTTTTACTTTTTGATTAAAATCTAGTTGTTCATCAGATAATTTTGGGGATTGCTTGTTTCGACATCTTCTAAAGGTATTGTGAGGAGTTAAAAATAATTCATCCAGTTGACGAGTAACAGGAATGGTTCCAAGGACGGAAGCTGCATTTCCACGTTGAATTGCAATACCGATACGTTGGAATGAAAATGATGTTGCTCTAGTATCATTCGTGGCTTCTGTTATTCTTTTGCCAATCTCTTTGATGAGCTCCAATGCTTGCACACCAAAAACTCCAAAGGTTTCAATAGCAATTGGATAAAAAATGTACATCGGCAGCACCATGACTATGGGAAGTGGCAACTACATGTGATAATGCCAAAGTATCGACGCATGTAAAATCCCAGACAAGAGGTTTACCAAACTTCCAAGGGATGAGTGTCATACCGTCAGGGCGGTTGCCATCGTCGCGACTCACACCAAGAGGTTCTAAAATTGCTGGAATTTTTGCCGTTGTCAAGGCACGTTTGATCAAGTCATTCACAACACCATGACGAGAATAACGTCCTGCGCTGAATCTGCAGCTCAAACCGTGAATTCCCATTTCATCAACGTGAACACCACATCTGCAGGTATGAGGAACACAAACCGAATTTCCCAAACGCAGTCCAATTGCAATTCTGAATGATTCATTATCAAGGAGAGTGCCCAGTGAACTCACTGGAAGAGCATTGAGCCAGGAACCTGATTGTTCGGAAGTAACTGCTTTGAAACGAGCCTTTTCGGTTATTGACATAGCTGAATCTAGCAGTTCTTTTTTAACGATATCAATCAGAGGAGTATCCCAACACTTTTGCGAAGATTTTTCCGAATTCGATAATTGGATTTTTGTTTTGGAAATCCACAGCTGCTCTCCTTCTAAGTTGAGATATTTTGGTGTGTTCGAAAAACTTTCTGGTGAGATTGCCTCAATCAAGTCAGCAACACTATTGGTAGATGATAAAAATGCAGGTAAGGCTAAATCAGATGTGAGACGAATTCCCAATCCTCCTTGTTTCACTGGGAGTGTGGCTTGAATCCATTTTCGTTCGTCTAAATGGTTATTGGTTATTCCTTCAAGTATTTTACGTATGATATCATCGAACTCCTCAAGTTTTTCTGGACTATGCCAAGTGGGACTGCAGCGTAATATATATGTCATCTTTGGTATTGCTAGACAATTCTTCAATAAAAAGTAAGCAACATGTGCTGGAATCTCCCCAATGCGTGAAGTCATGAGTGTGAGAGAATTTATTTTTTCTGTGAGATGAGCAGGAAGAGCTTCATCTGATAGAGGAGCACCAAGAAGTGACCAATCAGCTTTCCTAAGAACTCTGATGCCTGGTGCAAGAGAAATAAATTCCTCGAATATAAAGGGATCTTTGTCTTTCAAGAAAAAAGTTCACACTTTTGGAAATTCAGTTCCAAACCAATATCTTTCGATCTGCAAATTATTTGTTTGAAGTTTTCCAGGACTATATTACCATCGCCTCCAATTGATCCATCGTCAAGATACCAGCAGTTGAATTCGGTGTCTATAGATTTTACCAAAATATCAATTGCAAGGCAGAATAATGCTGGTCCCAGTGGATCTCCCTGTTGTACACCCCTCTCTGAAGTGATTACATCATCACCAAAACTCAAAAAGGTTCTTGATTTGTAGCATTGGTAGATGAATGGATGAATATTGGGTATTTGCTCCTTGACTTTGTTCAGTAGTTCATTTCTGAGCACCATGCTAAAAGCATTTCTGAAATCGATTTTGAGGAAAACTTTTGAGTTTGGGTCTAGATGATAGCTGACGAATTGACGAGCCGCGTGAGCAACGGCTTCACATCCTCCGAGGGTACCAAAGCCATATTGTATAGGACGAAATAACTGACCAAGTTGATCTCTCACTTCTGCACAAGCTAATTTAGCCACCAAACGACGGTAAAATGTCCCAACAGCTATAGGTCTGATGCCACCGTTCTTTTTCTTCAAAGCAAAAAGTGATGCTCCATATAGAATTGAACAAATTTTTTCATTAACTCTTCCTGTAAGCATGAGATTGCACAGATCTGTTAGGGATGCCAGAAGCTTCTCCCCTGCGAATCCGGAAGAGAAGCTCAGTAGATCTTGAAGATGGGATGGCCTCAAAGAATCCAAACCCCCTGCTGAACCCAAACGAAATGACTTCACTCCCTCGATAACATTTTCAGTTGTAATTCGAAGTGGTTCATCATCTGGTTGGATAACAGACTGCTCATCGAATAGGAAAGAAGAAGGATGTTTTTTCCGTAGTTCTAAGAGAGTTGGTGGATTGAATGGTGAAATAGAGTCAGAAGAAGTCAATAATTTAACAGCTGAAGACAATTCGCCATCAGAAACCTTACTTAATACTCTTTTTCCTAAGGTTGAATTCTTTCCTGGCTTGAATTCTCCATCGAAACAAATATTTTCATTATCATCTTCATCAATATTATTTTTGATCATGGTACTGAGAGACTTTTTGCAATTAGTAGTGTTCTTAGGGATGCAAAGCGTTTTATATGCGAATAACAAAAGATTTTCCCAAGTTTCGGTAGAGTTGCATTCAACACATTTATCTATTGTTTTACCCAATGCTAGGGCCACAGATATTCTTGCTGATTTAGGAATTCTCCTGATGATCCGAGTTGTCCTTTTGAGTTTGGCTAATTGAGTATGGAAAGAACTCGAAGATGGATCAACTTCTGCTGGATTAGTGGCATCTGGCGAAATCAAATTGGAAACAGATTTTTGATGCAGCTTTCCTACGTGTATCTTCATTCCTCTGGTACTTTTGAATGTCCTTTTGCAGATTGTACATTGTGATTTCTCGACGGAATTCATTGAATGTTTATATTTAACGTGGAGAAATCTACGTTTGGTGGCAGCAGCTGTCATGAATCAAAATATCCAAAATAATAACCTTTCTGCTACTATTACATATACGAGAAGTTGTTACTGTTTTGCAGAATGATGGAAATATCTATCAAGTGAATATGCATAAGTACCCCTGGGGTGTTTGATATCAGTCCTTTTATTAGGGCACGATGTAGATTGTAGATGTAGATTGAAAGATGAACGCCATTTCCAGGAACAACCTCTCGGTTTCTCCATGTTAAATTGTATTGAATTATAATATAATGCAAAATAATATTATGCCTATCTTTCAGAACACGCTTACTTGAGGAACATCTTTCAGGACGTAACCTACAATCACTTCCATGAGACGAAATTCGATTTTTAAGAGATCTAGACGATTGACCGATATATTCTCTATCATAGTTTAGTGGCAAAAAATTAAATGAGCTGATTTAATTTGAAGGAGAACGAGAGTCTTGTTTTTATGAGCATTTGTTACATTTATGCCTCCGAAACTTCTTGTCACTTCTGGTATGACTTCTCAAATGAAGGATAAAGATGTAAAAAAGACAGTCTGAGGCGAATAAGTCCCATTCGTAACAGTGTGAGGTTGAGTATTCTTATTATGGAATTAAAATCATGGGGATATATGCTAAACAAGATCTCCCTGAGTAAAGGATACTGATGTTGAATGTTTATTGTGAAAATGGAAATGGGAATTTTCTTTGAGTTCGATTCTTCATTTGTTGGACCAAACTCATTTTTAATTATGGGTCTATGATGAGACAGATAAATTACATTTCGTGTATGCGGTCCAGGGACAAACTGAAAATAAAGCAATCGAAAAGAGAAAAAATGATAAACACACGGAGAGGTCCAGTGTCATTTCCAAAAATTGAAACAGTGGAAATTTAGGCGGTAGAAAATTAGTGATGATGCCTTCAAAATTGAAAAAAGATATATTTTCGCGCTGAGAAATCAATCATTATCTTCAGATCTAGCCAACGTAGGACTTGATTAAGTTGAACTGTGGTAACAACTGGCTAATTTTCATCATCCTCGTCATCCATCAGGAAATGTTAAAAATCGATATCTTTCAATAAATGGGATTAATCTACGAAATAATTATCAACATTTTGCAATATACATTCATTTCCGCTACAAACAATATATCCTCATAAAACATATTTCTACACTCGTACCATAATAATACACTTATTCATCATGATATAGATTTTCATAACGATACAGATTTTCAATCCATTTCATAATGAGATCCATTATGATACAGATTCTTAATCAGCATAAAATCAACATATCCAAGACAATATTGAACTCTATTGAGACAAGCGGTTATAAAATGAATGTAAATATTCCTTCCACTTTCAGGTGAGTGGGAACTGGAATAAACTTTTCACATTGTACAATATTAATCCTAATATTTTCAAAAAATCATATTTCCATGAAAAAATCCGATTTCAAACAAATATTTATTATTCGAATATTCGATTTTAGAGTCGGCTTACTCCCATTCAACACAAGATCTCCGAAAAATAAGGAGCCCGTGGGCTTTGCAGTGAATGTTACCAAAACTTCAATTTGAGCTGTTTCATTGAATAAAGTGTGGTTATTCTTTTTTTGTATTTGTCACTGATCCAGTTTCGAGAAACTCATTAACCAAATCAAGGACATACCGATGACATTACAATTTGGATGTCTTCCGAAAAAAAGGCATGCCGCCCTTCGTGCGCACTTTCCAGCTTATCCATAAATGAAAATCATTCAAATCCTGTTTTCAAGAATGTGAACCATTTCAACAGTTTCATACACCTATTGAAGTAATCACTAAACAGCCCAACAAGAACATCTGTATGCACAATACTACCACATCTTTCGAATTCGCGACCCAATTTCTTGCCTGGAAACAGAAACTTTTCACAGTGGAAGTAGCATGAAAAGACGGCTATCTTTATACTTTCTGCCATGAGAATTGAAAATTCAACATTTACTTAACACAACCTCACTACCAGATACGACCTGTCATGGAATACAGTTCTCATGTGTGGAGTTCGGCACCAAAACATTCATTGAGGCTTCTCGATTCTATTCAGAGAAAGGCAATTCGTCTTGTTGATGATTCTTCGCTCACAGACTCGCTCACTTCATTGGAACATCGTAGAAGGGTCGGAGACTTGTCTCTCATCTATAGATACTTTCACGGTCGATGCTCTTCCGAATTGTTATCAATCGTCCTCCCTTGGCAATATCTACACGGATGACTCGTCGAGTACAGAATTCCCACCCTTTTGTTGTGAATTTGAAAACCTGTCGAATCTTTTGTCGATAGAACAGCTGAGCTTTGGAACTCCTTGCCAAAAGGGGTTTTTCCTGAGGCTTACAAACTTCAGAAATGCAAAGTAAATAAAATACTAATTCGTATTTCCTGTCCCTTGATTTACGCGGTGTTCTTTGAACATTACAGGCCTTCTCTTTCGTGTGGATCTGCATATAAAAAAAAACATTTACGTTTTACTATAAGATTACTTTTTGAAGTGAATTGAATAAATTTGAACCGTTTTTTTCGATTCCTCATATTGTTTACTGCAAGGAAAATATCGCTATAAATCATATGCACTCTCAACAAATATATAGCGATTCTACATACGATGGCCTTCTAACGGCCTGCTGTCGGCACCGTCATACAGGAACATGGTACGAGATTTTTGATGTTGACTGAATTCACTATCTCATTTTTCATATCATCTGAGACTTGCTGCAAACAAGTAGACAAATTATGTTTTTTGAAGTAAATGGGCTCTTTGGAGGGCTGTTATTCAACTCAATGCTTATCCTCCATTAGAAGATGATGTGCTCCATCACATCATTCTATTGACTGCTGTGGACGTAGCTGACAGCCAAGTTTCAACCTTATACTTGAAAACCATCTCTACGTTTCTCACCACCATGATCAAAACAAAGTCCAAAAAGAAATAGTTTTCATAATCGAAATCGGAGACTCTGCTATATAGAAAATTGCAATGAGTGAATTATGATGGTGCCAGAGAGTTGCACTCGAGTTTAAATATCAAGGATATCTTCGTTGGAGTGAAATAATTTCGGTGAGCTAAAATTGTATCTGACTTACTGTAGGGACAATCTATTGCGATATTTATATCGACAAAAATGAGGATGTTAGCGGTTTTAGTTAGTTATTACTGAAATTTGAATTTCACATATTTCAAGAACACACTTTCAAATCATAATGGGGTGCGGTACTTGTGAAAATTCAGCAACCCAACTGTAATCGTATCGATTGAAAACGAATCGAATCATTCACCCGCTTTCTACCGATGATGATGCTGGAAATTTCAATTATGAATTCGCACTGCGGAAAGGTAAGTAGTAGTAGGGGTTCACCCCTTTCGACGGTCGAGTCATTCATTAGAAGAGGACCCTTATACATATTTGGCAGCGGCAGAAAAAAAATTCAAAATTCAATTATATGCTACTTAAAATTAATGGGTGAGCAGGAGCTCTGAAAATTAACATAAGATGATTTGCATTTAAATTGCGTTTACACCATTATAATGAAAATAATTCATGAAGCACATTATGAGTAATGTGTATGTATAGAAACACATTTATCACGTAATTATTTATTTTTATGTGCGGCTTCTCCGAAATTGTAATTCTGATAGTTGATAATGACGATTTCTTTCTCCTTTTATTACCAGAGATCGTCGATAATAATGGTTCTCGAGGATAAGATGAAGTAGATTATCTTCTGAATGTCGCAAGAAAACGTATGTCTGAGAAGAGGGTGTTGAATCATCATCTGCTGAATTATATGAAAAACATACCTATGAATTCATTCCTAAACTACATATAATTATGAACCCAAACGATACTAGCTAAAACTTCCATCATTTCATTAGACTCGGAATAAACTTATCAATTGAACTAAATGGATTGAAAACATTTTGTTATAGTAGTTTGATTAAACAAATGAACGAAAAGTATGTATGTACATCAAACTAATATTATAACATTTTTTTTCAACTTTTTTTTCAGATCTAGCGAATCTCTGTCACATTTTCACAAAATAGGTTTTTTTGATAGGTTTCAGTAGTTTGATAATTTGGATAATATCTTCGAATTAGTTTTCAGAAATAACTGCCAATCATATTTATTCGAACATTTATAGGAATAACTCCAGGAAACACACAAATTATTTAAAATGACATTTTTTTTCAACAACATAACAATAAATTTATTATTTTCAATTTTATATTGAGGGCCTAATGAAGCCTCAGTGTGGAGGAGCTAAGCTCCTCTTACTCAACTCAACTTAACTCAACTTTATTCAAAGAGTGTGTACAGTACATTGATGATCAATTTTATATTTTACCACCTAAAGACTGAAAGAAGGTACCTAAGCGCTTATGGCTTGATTTGTACCTTATTTCCATCTCGTGGCGGCATATTACAAATTTTAAGGTATTTTGTCGACAACAAATAGTTTTGTGATTCGTTTCGTAGAGTTTCAGAGAATTTTCAGAATAAGCCGGCATATGTTCGTTGAAATAAGATTATCATTACATCACATACAACATACTTTATTCCCTTACCTATGTTAAATTAGTATGTATTATTTTGTAGAATGGTCATTATCAACAAATTGTTTTCAATTACGAACTGTTTTATTAATTCTTTATATTTTTTGAAATGTGTATTGTTTTTCAATACCAGAGGTAGAACATTATAAAGTTTAGGTCCAAAAAAAAAATGGTTCTTTGCGTATGACCCTTTTTAAACATTGGAACATAAACGTGAAGATTTTGCATACTCCTGGTGTTATTACTTTTAGTCATGTAAAATGAGGACTTATTAGTATACATCCAGAAAAGACAATTTGCGGCGTATAGACTCCTTACATTAAGTAGATTACTTTCAACATAAAGTTTTTGTGTATCAGACAGTTTAGATTTTTTGTAAATGATTTTTATGATTGTGTTCTGTATCACTTGAACGCTGTTTAGTACATTTTCAAACAAGCCACCCCATATTGTGATGCAGTATCTAAGAACCGATTCAACCAGAGAATTATATACAAGTAACAAAGAGTTCTTAGTTAGGACGTCTCTTAGGTTGTAAAATTTATATGCTAAGTGCCTAAGCCTAGTAACAATGTATGAAACATGAACATCCCATCTCACATGCTGATCCAGAAACACCCCTAGATATTTAATATTCGATATTTTTTCAATTGTTGGACAATTACTCATGTCACCAGTACAATTTGGAGTATGAATATTTAGTTTTTTTTCATCTGGTTGGTCAGTATTTAATATGGTGAAGGTTATGAATTTTGTTTTATTTACATTGAGGTTGAGAAGATTATCATTCAGCCATCATTTTATATTTTTTAATCCATTTTCTGCATCTTTATAAACCTGTTGCCATGTGTTTCCTCTGTAGACTATTGCTGTGTCATCGGCATAAGATATGAGGTGTCCTTCAAATTTGGTGATACTACTTATACTGTTAATATATATCAGGAAAAGTATTGGACCTAACACTGTGCCCTGAGGCACACCTAGGGATATTTCACGTGGTTCACTGATACAGTTGCCGACTTTTACAGATTGAACTCTGTGTGTCAGGTAATTTTTCAAAATTTTTAATGCTGGACCACGAATTCCGTATGTATAAAGCTTGTCAAAAAGTTTATTGTGTGAAACAGTGTCAAAAGCCTTGGCCAAATCGAGAAAGATAGCTAAGCATCTTTCTGAATTGTCCAAGGCCATTGTTGTTTTCTTGAATAAATCCAGTACAGCCAACTCTGTGTTACTGTTGTTGATGAATCCGTATTGCCTTTTAGTTATTACGTTATTTCTTTCAAAGAATTCAGTTAGGCGATTTTTCAGGCAATGCTCTAATATTTTTGCAAAGTTACAAATTACTGAAATTGGACGATAGTTACCGAGTTCATATTTATGACCTGACTTGTAAATAGGAGTTACTATGGATTCTTTCCATTGAGTTGGTATGATACCAGTTTCGAAACTCAAATTCATTAAGTGCATAAGTGGTTTTGCTAGGAACCTATGAGTTTCTTTTATCAGTCTTGTGGTGATCCTGTCTGGGCCAGGAGAGCAGTTGTTCTTTAGCTTTCCGATATTTTCGATGATTTCGGTGTAGTGGTTGATATCTGTGGGAAGGCCGGGGTTGAATCCTCGCCGGGCCACCGTGCTGGGTAATCGCACGTTAAAAGGTAAGGCCTCGTTGATCCATTGCTCGCACAAGTTTCGACTTTTGAGGGTTGACGTTCGTCAGCTGGTTAACGGAACGAACAACAACAACAACAACAACAATTTCGTTTTCAGTTATTGGTCTGAGGAAGATTGATGATGGGACCAATTCATCCTTCAATAAGTTTGGTTGAATACCATTGGATTTATCTATTTTTTCAGCCATTTCAATCCCAATGTTTATAAAATATTCATTGAAAGTTTCCGCTTTTTCTTTATTGTCTATTAGTAACTTATTACCTTTCTTTATATTGCCTATTTTTTTATGCCCAGTTATTTTGTTGGTTATTTCATTAATTACTTCCCACATTTTTTTACAATTGCCACTATTTTCCTGTAGCTTGTTTTTATAATATTCATTCTTGGTACATCTAATTATTTTATTCAACTCATTTCTATACTGTTTATATTCATTTTTCAATTCTTGGCTAAATGTCTTATTCAGTTTCAGTTTCAATTTATCTCTAGTTTTGATGGATTTTATTAAGCCTGGGGTGATCCAGGGTTTCAGTTTGTGTGATTTATTTGAGAATGATCTATATTTTGTTGAACAAGTATTTATATAATTATCTAATATTTCGATGAATTTTTTATATGATGTTTGAGCTATTTTACAGTTTAAGACCCCGGCCCAGTTTTCATTTTGTAAAAGATTATGCCTTAGCTTATTGTAATCTATTTTGTTGTGAGTTTCCTCTGCGTAAGGTTCATTTTTCTGACCTGATTTGTTATTCACAGATAGTATTACGGAGGTGGTGTAATGATCTGTTATACTTGTCTGTATGACAGCAGAGATGATTGTTATGTCCCTACACATTTTTTGTTTTCTAACAAAAATATGGTCTATGGTTGATTTTGTGCTTTCTGTTACTCTAGTGGGTACATTGATGTACGAAACAAATCCGTTTTCGGTAAAAGTGTTCATATACTGATTTACGTCGTTAGACGCTTTGTCCATGAGATTTATATTGATATCTCCTAGAAATATATCTATGTTTTGCGTTTTCAAGTTTGGTAGAAATTCTCTCTAATCATCAATAAATTTACTAGTATTAGTGGCGGGTGGTCGATAAGAAGCAGTTATCCCTATAGATATATTAAATACTGTTAAGGTTATTGTCAATAAGTTGGATTCAGATATTGGAAAGATACTAGCAGACACGGGTAAGGTATCCTTAGCGTATATTATGATGCCGTCATTCTGATTATATTTTGATTCATTGTAATAAATTGAAAAGTTTGGAATCTGAAAATCACTTACCACGTCTATGTTCCAGCATTCTGAGAGAACAATAATATCAATATTATCGTATTCATCTTCTATGTATACGAGGAGCTCATCGATATTTTTCTTGATGCTTCTTATATTAAAATGAAATATACCAACCTTTTCCGCAAATCTCGTAAACTCGCAGTCATTAATATATTGATGTATGTTGGAAAAAATTTTAGTTTCTGATTCTTTGTGTTCGTCTAGAACATCTAAAAACTCTAACATAATTAAATAAGATCAGTGTAAAAACAGAGTGTTTAAACAATGTTAGTAATTGAGAGGACAAAAAAAAAATTGAAATAAACAAACAAAACTAATAACAGTTTCTTACGAAAATTATTGAATGCAGCTAGCTCTCCTAGTAATATAATGAAAAATGAGAACATGCCTAAATATATTAGATGAATAATTGGTTGAAATCGTTTTCACATCTTATGATTGAAGTTTTATTATTATGATTTACAAAGATCTTTCCGGATGCCGTCCATACATTTCTCAAAGAAGTCTTTTCAATTGTTTTTGTTAATAATTCGACGCGAAGTTTAGTTAGATCTTCTCTCAGAATGACACCAGTTCCTTTCAGCAATTTCTTTTTGTGGTAAATTTCCTGCCTCATATCGAAACTTTTGAATTTCAGGAAAATTCCCCGGGGCTTGTTACCAGCAACTACCCTTCCCACTCAATAACACTGTTCGATATCCTCGTCCCTTATTATTGTGGATAACTTTGATGTTATTAGTTTTATAACTTCATGTTTTGTATTCTCTTCCTTTTTTTCATGGAGGTTGAAAATTCTAAGATTTCCTTTTTTCATTTCTTGTTCCATATTATCAATTCTTTGCACGAGAAGTGTATTTTCATCCATCCATTTTCTCAAAGAAACATCCTGTACTTCTAATTTCGTTTCACATTCAAGAGTTCTTTGTGTCAATTGTTTTTCAATATCTTGAATTTTTTGTTCCATTTTTGCAAGTTTCTCATTTACGGTTTTTGAGATGGCATCCGATACACTATCAGCTATAGTTTTTATAAACGCTTGATTGTTCATACATGCCTTGAATGCTGAGTTGACGGCGTTTTGGATTTCTTCTTTTATTTCTCTGGTAATAACCATAGTGACGAAAATTCTACACTGTTATTGGGTAGGAAACTATGTTGCGAAATATATTGAAGGTGGGCACTTCTCTTTGGTATATTATTTCATTAATTTGCTAGGAGCTCACTGACACGTCTACTCACTGTCGACATACATGATACACTGACATAGAACAACATTTCCCTTCATGATGAACTTCCTGAGTGGTTCTTTAGATTATTCCTCGCTTCGAAACCTCCGAGGTAGGATTCACACGTTGAAATGTAAAGCCTCGTCTGCTAGCACAAATTTCGACTCCGGAGGGTGGACGTTCGTAGGAGGGCATCAGCTGGTTAACGGAAAACCCATTTTTCCTAAACATGACAATAGATCACTCATCGATCGATCGAATTTTCCAGAGTCAGATGCATCCAATGGTCAAGTCGAAAACAATATAAGTAAGTGAATGACGACGTAAAATACATACCGAAAATATAAGTAGCAATAAACGAAGTTACACTGAAATTTAATATTCAAGTTCTTGGAAAAAACGTAATCAAAAACGAAAACGATCATCTATCACATGCATTCGGATAAATCCCACCGAATTCTAGGAGCAGTATGTTTCAACAGAACCAACACAAAATAAATGACGCAACGATAGAAGTACAAGCCATATATAAGTGCATGCAGCAATGAAATAAATATAGAGAAATCGATAATGAATGAAGTTGTGAGGACAATTCTCTGAAACTCCTCAGAAGACATCTTAAAACGCTATAAATCGAATTGAAACTGAAGCGACTGAAATTTTCACATAATTCAAATGAAACATCCGAAGTATTAATGCTGTATTTATGGGGTACATGTTTTGTTCCATTTTGTCCAAGTTATTGACTGTTATTTTGAGAAAACATCATTGAAATTTGAAACGTATAACGGTTTCATTTAGCAAGTGGAGGGAGCCTTGGGAGTAACGAAGCTGTTAGATTGATGACGGGAACTTTTACAACAGGGGGAGACCCAATCGCGATGATACCAGGAAGTATGTTCGGCCTGAAAAATCAGAAAGAGAACGACAACCTAGGATGTTTTTCCTTCAAATTTTTAGCCTGGATTGGAGAGGAAGAAATAAGCGCTATAAACAGGAATACGGAAACAATAACAACTAAGGCAAAGGAAATAAAAAGAGGCCTGAGACGTAGCCACTGTCGTTGCGGTTGCAGCTGCCGTAGCAGTTAGGAAATTGTATGTGTTTTCACACTTTTTTCCTCGGCGGGTCGAGTTCGAGAAGCCCATTAGCACGATTTGAAATTTGACAAGCGAAAAAACAGTTTATCAATTTTGAGTTTTCGGATAAATATGGAACAAAAATGGATAATTTCCATATGCGATCAAGATGATTTTCTCAAGAATAGATTTCCTCCTAATTTGGTTTTTTGACAAAGAAACACATGATTGCAATTGTCATCTTCATGAATATTGTATTTTATATCATTCGTCCGCTACCACTACCGCTAGAGATAAAAGTTGGTCATGAGTGTATGATCATCTTAACGTGACAGTCACACACATTGAACCCTCCATACCGCAAAGGGTAGAATACAATTCATTCAATTAGTGCAAGAGTCCCTAGTCTGAATATATCGCAAAAACTGTCAACATTGATTCGTGATCAGACATTGCTCGAGACGGTTATTCTGAACTGCTAAATATCAATATTATCCCATTTGGCATGAACAAAGAAATAAAGCTAATTCCTCTCAAAGGACCCCGCACGGTTCTTATGGAAAATGGGTCCCAGTCGAATTGGCTGAAAATTTAGGATACTGTAGTTTATGATGTCCTGATCAAATGTCTCCATGGGCACAACAAGATCTAATGTACAGTTTTTGAGATACAGGGTGTCAAACATGCAGAGAGAGGGATGTTACTTACCTTTAGAAAATCAATAATGTGGCGATTTTTTTGTTACAAAAAGTTAAGGATAATAATTACAATCTCAATATTGTCGACACGAGTTGTAATAAGAAGTTATAAGACTCCGTATACAGGGTTATTAATAATTACATAATTTTTATGTAATTCTTTAAACAAACTCAGTCAAACGCAAAAGCTCGTAGACTTGCAGAATAAGTAAAAAATATTTGATTTTAATATTGGGCGATCTGAGGTTACTATTATACGGGGTCTTCCACTTTTTTAGTTGTAGTAATTTAATTTTTTTCAGGAACATATAGAAGAATTAAACATAAAAGTAGAAAACTAAATATAATATGATCAATATTTTGTGGCTCATGCCTATTTGTTGCATCTTGTACGGATCATATAATTCGGTTAGGGGATAGGCCCAGCGAATGTTTGGGTGATGGCCTGCGAAGCATGTCCCAAAAACCATAGGACAAGACTTATTACAGAATAATAGAGCATTTTCTTTTTTTTTTCATCTTGCATACACTTCATATTATGAGAAATGTGGCTGACATTATTACAAAAAGCTATGACTATTATATATTATGTGGCCTACAAAGATGTATTTTTTGTCTGAAAACTTGAAATCATTAAGGAAACAGTAAACCTTAATACAGACAATTGGCACGTGGTCTCATCTCAAATTAACACAGTAGCTTGGAATAGGACCGGTTTCGGAGGTCTACCTCCATCATCAGTGTCGCTTTGCGTTAGCTCTGGAAGTACAAGGATCTTTGCTCAAATATATTATACACTTTGGTGTTGTATGTAGGATATACATATTTAGAAAATGTATATTTTGTATGAGAATAATGAATAACTAAGGGAACAGTAAAACTGTAACAACTCAACGCGGCCATCAGTAAACAATAACTGTAACTGACTTCATCTCAAAACAACATGGCAATTTCAGGTGCATTCAAAGCTAAAACCATCGACAGACCGGTGTTGAGGGTCTCATATTTAAAACGTAATGGGGATGTCGATACGTTTTGTATGGAAAAGTTCTAAGGCTATTTACATAGGGTGATTCTTTTTTTACGAAATCAGACTAGTATCGTACGTAGATATAAAATAAAAAACTAAACCTAACGAACAATATTATTTTGTGGTTGGGGTCTGTTTCCTGCATCGTGAACAGATCCTATCAATTGGGTTAAGGGGTAGCGAATGTTTGGTTGATGGCGTGCGTACCCCAAATACCATATTACACTAGCAATATGTGCACAGGTACCGACAGTTCGAGCACCAGATTTACAGGTGCAGTAATAACCATCTATAGATTCTTCTTCATTATTTATTTCTTCGTTATTTGTTGGTCGATATGAAATCCACAGTTGATATTTAGCTGCACTTCTAAAACGAGAAAATACTCTAACCCGTAGAAGCCCTGGCCATGGTAGTCTGTTGATATCTCTCAAAGTTTCAAACTGAAATTCTTCGTCGTCCCTCTGTAATTTGTCTTGGACATAGGACGGTGCCAACTTTACTTGATAAAATCCAATTGTTAGCGTTTTTATAAAATCAAGCGTCAGAATTGGAAAATCTTGCAACTGTTCAGCATCTAAACGTACCCATCTTTGAGCATTTCTAGTATTCAGATTCTCTTCCTCAACTAGTGCTTGAACGACATTTGGTTCACTAGCCTTTTCAAGTAATCTTTGAGCCAATTGTGCATCGGCTCCTTCCATCAGGATAGGAGGGTGATATCTATTAATAATAGCTCCAGCTATCCGAAAAAAATCCCCTAGATGGGAAAGATGTTGTATTTGAATATTTTGTTGTAGAAACTTAAACATTGATTTTATGTGGCCGTTTCGTGATTCTACTATCCACCTCGACTTTGTGATCAAACGAGAGTCGTTAGCATCTTCGGTTGAGAGTTGGTGTTGGTTAGGAAGCATAAGTGCTGGCATTTTATGCACAATGCCTAGGTGTCCAAGTATTTCAGTAGCATCACGGTACCCCCTATCCACTACTACAATATCATTTTCCTGAAACCATCTTCTCATTATATTACCGTCTAGTTCAAGTTCATTTTGCAAAATAGCAGCGTCATTATTTTTACTATCAGAGAAGTATGGCCCTTGAATGTCGACTATGTAACCGTCAGGTGCTACTATTAAAATAGGTTTTAATAAGTGTCGGCCTTTGTGTACACAATACGACTGCCGTAAAACTCTGAAATTGCTACTCTTTTGAATGTAGCTGTAAGTACCATCAATGAAAGTGATTGCTCGAGGAATTTGTGGCTCTGGATTATATAGTACATTAGCAAAGTCCGTAACATGTCTCTCAATATAATTTTCTCTAGTAATAGCATTAAAGCCTATGTTGGTAGTCACAAAACGTTGCATCAAAGATTGTCTAACAAGAGTAACGGCTAGACTTACTGCCTGTCTACTTGAATAGCCAAACATTAAACGTACAAAATCATCAGAAAGTCCATGACGCATTTTGCACAAGAACATCAAGAGATCTTTTTTATTCACATATCTGTAATAATCTTCTTGGCGTACTCCATCGCAGTAGGAAAATAGTTCTGAAAACTGCTGTTTATTAACTGGGTATAAGTATTCAAATTCACTGTCACTTAAACTATTCTCGTCGTATATTCTCGTCAGATTTTTTGCTACATGACGAACTCCTTGTAAAAATGACTGAAGAATTTCTCCTCTTATAACATAGGGTCGGTTGATGTAACGCAATCCAATTACCAAAGGTTGTAAAATATATCCTTGCTCATCTAAATGATGAGCACATGATTTAACATATTCGGGAATATAGATATCTTTCAAAATGAAAACATGAGCCCTACATTCGACAGATAACTTACGAAGATCTTCATCGCTGTTACATATCAAGCACGTACTACTTCTAGTTTGCGTTAATACATTTATCTTTAAACAAGCAGGGTCTTCTTCAATAGCAGATATTTCATTGCGGATCGACTGATTGCAATTGGTACATATTTTCGTATCAGCATTTACATTAAGAGACGGCCTGAAAAATTCTTGTCTTCTACGAATAGCTATTTCAGATTTTGCAGCATTCTCTTCCCCATTTATTCTCGTCATCAAACGTGGTTGAAATCGTCCATCACAAACAAAACAAGTTAAGAGATTTCTATTCCTTAGGGCCATCTTATTCTATATTGAAGAAGGTAGTCTGTTTTCATAAGTCTGCTGTATCAAATCAAACAATAAACTAGTTACAATCACTTACAATTAGCAGATACTTAATTAGTGTCAGAATCAACATTAACTGTCAAAACAATTATTTCCAAGGGAATCTTTGATTCAATCTTATGTAACACTGTATCCAGTAACACCGTGCGCTTCATATTTTCATTTTTGTGCAGGGTATTGGATTAAGGTTGGACACCAGCGATACATTGATTCGTTATAATATACAGGGCGATTCATTAAATGCGACGACCGGCTTTATTATTAGCTTTAATAAAAGTTATCAATAATAGTTAAATCAAATAATCATAACATATTGACCTTCAAACTTAATATATTAAAATAATATAAGTATACAGATTACACATATAGGGGGGTTCATAATTACAAGATGAATATAATTTATTTATTATACTACAACACCCTGTTCACTTATGTTGATTTGGAATTTTGGCAATTATCTGAAACAAACTCTTGAAGCATTTAGAATAATAATAGATGCTAGGATTGAAACTGTTAAATCAGCAAAACTTGGGGTAACGGAATTGGGACAAGCATTGGTACAAAAGTAAATGCTGTACAAGATGGTGTAAATGCCCAAAATGCCGTATAATTTGTGAATCACACGGTATGAACCGGCGATGAAGATCTTCATTATCTGTCGAATATGGGGCTTTATTTCGGAAAGGATTAAATCATGTTCACATCATTTAGATAGGCAAGGGTTTTTTTTAGAACCTTTCATTCAGTAATAATTATCGGATTACGTTACATTAACCGATCATAAGATGAGAGATCTTGTCATTCTTACAGAGATGTAACAAAAAATCTGACGAGACTACCACGAAAGTAGTTTGAGTGATATTGAATTTGAATGTTTATACACACATAAAAGATAAGAGATCATTATTATTCCAATTGTAAATCAGGTGCTCGAAAGTGTCGGTACGTTCCACATAACGCTAATATCGGATGCAAGCCATCAACAAATAATAGAATCCGTACATAATCATAATTACAATGTCTTAACATACATGGTATGAACTGGTAAGAAATATTTTTAATGCACTAGTCTCCCATTTGATTGCTGCATCATCATGCGGTCGACCAGGATCCGTACAAGATGCAACAAATAGGCATGAGCCACAAAATATTGATCATATTATATTTAGTTTTCTACTTTTATGTTTAATTTTTTTATATGTTCCTGAAAAAAATTAAATTACTACAACTAAAAAAGTGGAAGACCCCGTATAATAGTAACCTCAGATCGCCCAATATTAAAATCAAATATTTTTTACTTATTCTGCAAGTCTACGAGCTTTTGCGTTTGACTGAGTTTGTTTAAAGAATTACATAAAAATTATGTAATTATTAATAACCCTGTATACGGAGTCTTATAACTTCTTATTACAACTCGTGTCGACAATATTGAGATTGTAATTATTATCCTTAACTTTTTGTAACAAAAAAATCGCCACATTATTGATTTTCTAAAGGTAAGTAACATCCCTCTCTCTGCATGTTTGACACCCTGTATCTCAAAAACTGTACATTAGATCTTGTTGTGCCCATGGAGACATTTGATCAGGACATCATAAACTACAGTATCCTAAATTTTCAGCCAATTCGACTGGGACCCATTTTCCATAAGAACCGTGCGGGGTCCTTTGTGTTAAGTGAATTGAATAGATCAATATTAGCGGAAACCACATAAATGATTTTCAATTCAAATAGGCCAGTCCCCACTACCTACACAGTAGATTTCTAGGTGGCACCTGTCAGAAAACAACTACTCTCCTGGCTAATACCACGTCACCAGGTCATTGCATTATATTCGTCTGGCGCCAGTGCAGGTTTTTTCACAGGAAAAAATCCTGCATTCTATATGGGTGGGTACTTGAGAATGGCCTGAACGAATTGTTCAAAAGATGATTCGATTTACCGCCAGTCTTCAAGTATGCCCAGGGACTATGTTGGAAGCGTTTTCATTTTTTTTTAGAAGGAATGGGTGAATTCGGTTTGCTTTTGGGATTCTTCGTCCATAGACGGCGCTTGTTGTTCGCATCAGATTTGGTCGGGATTTGATACTATTATGGGAATTTGATTTTCAATTATGGGGAGTCATCAAGTTTATGTTGCTGATGGCGATACTTTGTACTGGAGAGAGGTCAAATAGCCCGAAATCGTTCTGCAAGTGTGCCCGTTCGATTAATTGAAAATCAATTCCGGCATTTCTATCGCCAAAAGAAAATGCAGGATTTTCTTCGGTGAAGAAATGCAATGTCCTTCGTGGTATCAGCCAGGGGAGAAGTTGTTTTCTGACAGTTTCCAGCTGAAAACCCACTTATACTGTGCAGTAGTTGAGACTGGCATAAACGAATTGTTCAAAAAATTATTCGATTTACCGCCAGTCCTTGAGTATGTCCACCGACTACGTCGAATGTGATCACCAGAGCTGACCGAGACAGTAGAGGGGGAGAAGTATGCTCTCAAACTAAAAATACATTACTTTTTCAAATTATACATTGTGAAATCAGCCAAAATCTTGAACTCTTATGGATTTCGATAAATGAATTTGTGAGAAAATACAATAAGCACAGCTCCTCTTTATTTCTTTTCAAAGCTAGATTCTTACCAAACTCATAGATGTTTCAACTGAAATCAATATTTGTTACATCAGAAAAAGATCATATACAGTTGAAGTGTTGGACGTTGGTATTGCACCATGCAACAACCTGTATAATCAATTTACTAACAACAATGTCAAAACATGAAATGGCATGCTACAGAGACTTCCGCAATTTTAATCCAGATAATTTCCTTGATGATTTTCACGCTATCAACTGACATACTATTAATCATATGAAATCATTAGACGTAGAGTCTTCCATGTTCAATATCAGGAAAATGATCAGGTTGAGAGTAAAGCCTTCAAAAAGTTCGAAACAACCAAATATGTCGGTGATTATTCAAGCTATCGAGAAATCCGTAACAATACCACTGGTGCAATCCGACGAGAGAAAAGAGCTTATTCAGAATTCGCTCGAATGGAAATTCTAATCTGATCTGGTATACATTGAGAAAATTTGATATCCTGAAAATTAAACAAAACATAATTTGACATATCCAAACCAAATTAATTATCACTTCAAAAATGGCAACCAGCCCTAAAAAGCTGGTGTCAGATCGATTGCTAACGGTACTTTTCAGAAGCTTGGATTTTTCAATTCCTGCGGAGAAATACTTTACTTTTCGTCAGCTTCTGATGAACTACAAGGCACAGATAGGGCCTGTCTCGGAATATAGTTCTCACAAATGGAGCTAGGCACCGAAAAATTCATCGAAGCTTCTTGATTCTATTCAGAGAAAGGCAATTCGTCTTTTTGATTACTCTTCGCTCAAAGAATGGCTAACTTCGTTAGAGCATCGTAAAAAGGTCGGAAACTTGTCTCTCTTCTGAATATATTTTCACTTCCTGTGTTGTACTGAATTGTCGTAAATCTTTCCACCCTTGGCCATATCTACACGGATGACCTGAGGACAGAATTCCCACCCTTTTGTTGTTGGCTTGGAGACCTGCCGAACCTCTCTTGCTCAAGGATCTTTTGTCAATAGAACAGCTGAAATTTGGAACTCCTTACCGATAGAGGTTTTTCCAGAGACTGGCGAACTCAAAAAATTTAAAGTGGATTCTGAATCGTATCTCCTGTCTCTTGATTCACGCGGTGTTCTTTGAACATTACAGGGCTTCTTCCCTTTCGTAATAATCTGTATATAATAAAAGGGGATATATTCGATTTTATAAGTAGCTAGTGAAAAGTGGAATTAAGCCTCAACTGGAAAACAATAATCACAGAATGGAATTAACCACATACTTAATAATGATGGTGCAATACATGGACAGAGTATTTCATGATATTTCCTGAGAGGTTCAATGTAAGAATCCGCTCGAAGCCTTGTAACCCTGTTCGATATAATTCTCGATAGTGAAGGGGTGAGCATTTCTGCCTCTTAATCGGAAAACCAAGGTTCAATTTCCAGCCTTGAATCCACCGTGCTGGGATTCAGATGTTGGAATGTGAGGCCTCGTTAATCCATTGCTTGGACAAGTTTCGAATTTTGAGGATTGTCGTTCATAAGGGGGCTCAGCTGGTTTACGGTAAGTTTTTTGATCAATTCTGTCATTTTGACTTTTGGTTAAGTTCCAACCTGAATTTCGAATGTTTGTTGTCATTATAAAAGCCGTTCAGAAAAAATCGTGAAAATCTTGCATTCGTATCAGATGTTATCGGGAATCCTGTGATTTTCAGAACATATCATGAAATTCAAGTTGTTAAGGATGAGAATTGGTGTTAATATTACTTTGGAAGGTGCTGAGAATCTCTATACTTTATAGTACTCTGTCGATAGAGTTTCGATATTTATAGAAATAATTTTTACTGTATATTTTCTCAAAAGATTACTGTTGTGAACGTAAGTTTAAGCATATAAATCAAAGGATGTAATTCGTACTGATAACATGTTGGCAATATCACATTCTAGGCAACACTGTAGCGACGTGAACTGTCAGCGAATGGCATTGTCAATTGAAGTGGTGGCTAGTGACTAGTCGATGTCGATATGCAAACTGTACTCTTCGTACGTTCGAAATAATGAACAGGAAGTCAGACAATCAGTCATATTGTTTGAATAAATATATTAATAAATCTGGGTCTGGTGAAATCGTGTTTCACGTACCGAAAAGGTGAAATTCAAACAGTCAAGTAGTGTTGTCAACGGTGGTCGAATCGAGTTAAAATGTCAATATTTATTTTGACGGGTTCATCCATTCAAGGCAAGGAAACAATCTAGTATAGTCGAAAAGTCAAGTTTTATAGCCTAAAATGGCTTTGATTGGTTCCATTGAGCAGTTCATTCCTTAAGTCTGCCTATATGGAGAGGTAAAAACAATTCCTAATATACAATATTGTCGAAGAGAAATAAGTAACCAACGACATGAAAATGTATTATGCTAAGTTGAAAAACCGGTCGTAGTAGGTACTGCAATCATTGGACTTTTTTGAATAATTCCTTAAATAGAAGATTTGTTTTTGGTGCTCGTTCATCAGACATAAAAAAAACCTCTTGTCTGAGGATATTTTGACTTATGAAAGAGCTAATGAGTTAGCTGTTGTTATGAAATTAACTGAAGGGCATGTTGTGTCAATTCAAAAATATCAATATTATCAATGTCATCAAATTTTGAACTGTCTATGTCTGTTGAAAACAATTGGTTGTCTGAAAGACCTACGAGCGAGCCTACGAGGGAAGTGTCCCGAAGTTGTTGTTCAAGTCAAGGGTCTGATAGTCATAAGAGGTCAGAAAACAATGTTTTCGTTGCATAAGAAAACATGACCCAAAAAAGTGGTTTGCAGAAAAGTGAGAGTGTTTCTTCTGCAAAAAAGGTCGAATATGCGAACGTGTCACGGCCATCAACCGAAGAAGATGAAAACTTTCGGAATTTTTGTCACGTCTACAGTCAAAGAAGAATAAATCAGCCAGTTTCTGAACAAACTGTCGAAAATATGTTTTATCAATATTTTCAATTCCATTCATTATTGTGTTGAGGGAAAATAATGTAAGGGTTATCTCATCTGGTATACTTTCACATATCGAGTTTTACCAAATAACTTCAATGCTTTAGCTACCCAACGATTCTTGTACGTCTGAACTCGATCAGAATGAAATTATCCAGATGACAAAAACCTCCTCCATCATGATACCTAAAACTAGCAGTATCAGTTTCAGCATGAATCAAGTGAAGAAATGCCGATGGACGCGTCGTCGTACATCAGTCTGGTCCGTGGGTTTAATTGCGAACTGTTATACCGGCCTTATAACTCAAGCAGAGAAACTTTGATCTGCTTTATGTATATTTGCGGCCATTAATTGAAGTTTATAGGCTCCGCAATTATCATAAGATAATGCAAGGGAGTGACCGGCAGTCTCGGGATCTGCCTCTCTTGCCTCCGTTTTGCCTCTGCGAGAAATGTATTAGTACAGGAAAATTGCCAGTGATTGCGTAAAAACAACCAGATATCGTCATGTTCCAAACGGGATGAATGAAAATTGATATCCCAAAATTTCAAAACAGGAGAATGATTGAAATAATAATAGTTTTCAGATATTCAGACACGACTACGCTACTGTCTTGTGGTCTATAATAGGTTTTTGAACAGAAGTGAAAGATTCATTCACAGTATGGAAAATCATTAAGGTATGATTATCAGAATCAACCAAACATATAGACACTTCAAAAATGACACAAGCAGTGAATTTTTGAGCTCGAGTTTATGATATGAAGATATCTTTAAAAAAATTTGAAATTACTTATCCTCTGTTTGACACATTGAACCAACTGACGTCGTTACAACGAGATCGATCCACTCACCAGCTCTAGGCATGTCGACGAAGCAAATTGTCAGCGGTATAAACGGTGGACTGTCGACTGACCTGTCGATGACGGCTGAAGACGTACCAACGGGGACAATCCGCCGTTAGTTGAGTTTGGCAAATTCATTCATGCTGTCGATACCTATGAAATTTGTTGTTGTTCTAAAATTGTTCGTTTTCGTTAACCAGCTGACGAACGTCAACCCTCAGAAGTCGAAACTTGTGCGAGCAATGGATCAACGAGGCCTTACCTTTTAACGTGCGATTACCCAGCACGGTGGCCCGGCGAGGATTCGAACCCCGGCCTTCTGCTTGATAGGCAGATATGCTAACCGCTACACTACCGAGACCACCGAATTCAAAGAATTCACAATTCTATTGTTTTCTTCATAATAATTTCAGTTTCCTCAGGATGACCAGAAAAAAAGTCGAAACAAACAATTTCATTCCACTTCCAACAAACTAAAAAACTCAAATTGAAATCTTTGGGTCACGAATATCTCAAGAAAATTAAGAGTTATTGACTGTTAACAAATAAATGATGTTTTCTAAAATATATATATATATATATATATATATATATATATATATATATATATATATATATATATATATATATATATATATATATATATATATATATGTTAGCATGAAGATTCTCACGGACGAAGTATGATGCGTTGTTTTTTCGGGTTTCATTCCGTGTTCTGTGGTTTTGATCCTCTGAAGGATAATTCTCACAACGTTTCGGCAAAGTCTCATTTGCCATCTTCTAGGTGATGTCTTGAGTTTCGATCTCCGAACTCGACTAATTAATTCGAGTTCTACTTCTCAATATATAGGGGTGATCATTGATGGTATCTTTGATCTGGGCCCCTCCCACTTTCTTCGTTGGTCCGCCTGCATTTGTCATCGTGTCTGGGTAATTACGTGGTAAGGTCCGATATTGTTCCTCTGGTGTAATCGGCTTGTCTTTGTTTAGTGATATAATGGATTTCCACGTTCTAGGTAATCTTTGGGCGTCGTCTCTCTTGTTCATGCTACTCGGTCGTTTCTCAATTTCGATAGCCTCTCTGATTGTTCGAGAGTAGAAGTTTTCATCGCTTGCTAATGTTTTTGTGTTTTTGAAATTGATGGTATGTCCTGTCTCCAATACGTGATTGAAGATGGAGGATGTGGTAACTTTTCCTTTCACTGATAGCTCATGTTCATCCTTGCGTACGTTGATCCGTCTATTGGTCTGGCCGATGTAGGACTTGTTGCAGTCTCGACATGGTACTTCGTAAACTCCCTGGGACTCCAGTGGTATCTGGTCCTTCGGATTACGGAGTATCGATCTTATTGTACGTTCTGGTACGAACGAAGTAGCTATGTCGTGTTTGCGGAGAATTCTGCTGATTTTATCTGTGGTTCCTTTTATGTATGGTAGTCTGGTTGTTATGACCGGTGTTTCGGGGGTTTTTTGCTGTTTCGGCTTGTTCTTGGAAGCCGTTTTTATGATTCTCTCCGAGTAGCTATTCATTCGAAGAGTTTCCTCGATCGTGTTCCGCTCTTGTTTTTGATGTTCGTTGTCTGCCAATCTGATTGAACGTGTAATTAGTGTTTTTGCCACAGCGTGAATCTGTTTTGGGTGGTGATGTGAATCTGCGTTCAGGTATCTGTTGGTATGTGTTGCTTTGCGATATACCGTGTGGCCTAGCGTGCCGTCGGGCTTTTTCATGATTAGAACATCGAGAAAAGCGAGCTTGTTGTCTTCTTCAATTTCTTTGGTGAACTTGATCCGTGGGTGGAGTTCATTCAAGTGATTGAAAAACCTTTCGAGTTCCTGATGTCCGTGTGACCAAATCACGAAAATGTCATCAACATATCTCAGCCAGAGTTTTGGTTTCATGTCTGACATTGCTATTGCTTTGGTTTCGATCTCTTCCATGAAGAGATTAGCAATAATGGGTGACAGTGGTGAGCCCATTGGTGCCCCCTCAATTTGCCTGTATCTTTGATCGTTATAGATGAAATATGTGTTTTTTATGCAATGTTCAGCCAAGTCAATGATATGTTCTTCTGGTTTGTATTTCTTTTTGATTACTTCTAGTGCCTCTCTGATGGGTACCTGGGTGAATAAGGACGTTACATCGAAGCTGACAAGGATATCGTTCGGACTAACGGTTTGTGTTTTCAGCACTTCTATGAAATGGTCGGCATTGCGTACGTACGAATCGACCTGTTCCGCATGTGGTTGGAGAGCATGGGCAATGTGTCTCGCTAATTGGTGAGTTGGCGACCCTATAGAGCTCACGATTGGTCTAAGTGGTGCACCTTCTTTATGGACTTTGGGGAGACCATACAGTTTGGGGCACTTCGATGATTTTTCTCTTGGGACTAGGTGTCTTTTGATATCCTCGTTAATGGGAGATTTATTGATGATCGTTTTGGTGGTTTTTTCCAGATAGGTCGTTGGGTCTCTAGTTATTTTCTTGTAGGCTGGGTCCTCTAGTAGTTTCATCATTTTGGTTTCGTAGTCTATGGTGTTCAACACTACTGTTGCAACAGTAGTGTTGAACACCATAGACTACGAAACCAAAATGATGAAACTACTAGAGGACCCAGCCTACAAGAAAATAACTAGAGACCCAACGACCTATCTGGAAAAAAACCACCAAAACGATCATCAATAAATCTCCCATTAACGAGGATATCAAAAGACACCTAGTCCCAAGAGAAAAATCATCGAAGTGCCCCAAACTGTATGGTCTCCCCAAAGTCCATAAAGAAGGTGCACCACTTAGACCAATCGTGAGCTCTATAGGGTCGCCAACTCACCAATTAGCGAGACACATTGCCCATGCTCTCCAACCACATGCGGAACAGGTCGATTCGTACGTACGCAATGCCGACCATTTCATAGAAGTGCTGAAAACACAAACCGTTAGTCCGAACGATATCCTTGTCAGCTTCGATGTAACGTCCTTATTCACCCAGGTACCCATCAGAGAGGCACTAGAAGTAATCAAAAAGAAATACAAACCAGAAGAACATATCATTGACTTGGCTGAACATTGCATAAAAAACACATATTTCATCTATAACGATCAAAGATACAGGCAAATTGAGGGGGCACCAATGGGCTCACCACTGTCACCCATTATTGCTAATCTCTTCATGGAAGAGATCGAAACCAAAGCAATAGCAATGTCAGACATGAAACCAAAACTCTGGCTGAGATATGTTGATGACATTTTCGTGATTTGGTCACACGGACATCAGGAACTCGAAAGGTTTTTCAATCACTTGAATGAACTCCACCCACGGATCAAGTTCACCAAAGAAATTGAAGAAGACAACAAGCTCGCTTTTCTCGATGTTCTAATCATAAAAAAGCCCGACGGCACGCTAGGCCACACGGTATATCGCAAAGCAACACATACCAACAGATACCTGAACGCAGATTCACATCACCACCCAAAACAGATTCACGCTGTGGCAAAAACACTAATTACACGTTCAATCAGATTGGCAGACAACGAACATCAAAAACAAGAGCGGAACACGATCGAGGAAACTCTTCGAATGAATAGCTACTCGGAGAGAATTATAAAAACGGCTTCCAAGAACAAGCCGAAACAGCAAAAAACCCCCGAAACACCGGTCATCAGTGCCGTATTAGTAAATGGGCTGACTGGGCTGCAGCCCAGGGGCGCACGAGCTTGGGGGGCGCTCGAGTTTGGGTTAAAAAAATGAGAAAAACGAGATTGACCTAATAAATAAAAATAAATAATAAAGCAAAGTATTTACGTACTATTCGACTATTTCAAAAGTTATTATTGAATCAATGTAATATTTACAGATTATTAACATTGTCTTATTCTATACGTCGGACAAGAAGGAGAGTAGAATAGTAGGCCTATAGTGTAACAACGGCGCGGGTGGCAGGCTCCCCACTCTTAGACAACCACACTAGACCGCCACCGCTACGACCACCAGTCCAACATCGCCCACCGCCAACTCTAGCAGTCGACATTCTGTTGTATCACGAGTAGTGCTGTTGAGTTGAGCGGATGAGCGTACTTTGATAATTAATTGATAATATCAAAATATTCAGTTTCCGCCGTTTCCAATAGTTGCCAATGTTCTCGTTAGTTAATCAACTATAGTGCTGTTGTTGTTTTAAAAACTGCTGGTGTACCAGTGTTATTTATTCAATAGCTGGGCGCGGAAGTGCTAATGTAACATTATTAAAATGAACAAGAAACCTAGTGGGGCCGAAAACCGGAAACGGTTGGCAAAAAGGAAACTAGACGTAGAGGTAGTTTTAAAAAAAGTGCGTAGTATCAATCAATATTTCAACAGACCGAATGATCATGAGCATCAGCCTGATTTTCCATTGCCTGGTGAAGTAATTAATAATGACAGTGGTGACAAATCTTCTTTAGTTACCGAAAGTAATACTAGGCCCTCCTCTATTGTTGAGCTTGACTTGAATTTAATTCAACAATGTGCATTTACTCAAACACGTGAAAAGGCCCTTGAAATTTTGGATCCATCAGACAACATACGTGAATCTAATGAGCATCGTAGCATAGATCTAAATTTGGACTCGCAGCCATGTCAGCCATCAACATCAACGTTTCATAATGAACGACTTGCAACTCAATCTAGTCAAGAAATTACTGTCTTAGTTTTACATGACGATCCTGCTACGTGGGATGTTGAAGACGACATCTTCGTAAAGACAGTCATTAGTTCTGGTATTAAACAGAATTTACAAGTTGACTTTTCAAATTCAGAAAGACAGTATGCCGACCAAAAACGTTCACTTAACAAAAATTTGTTTTCTGGTACATTGACAAATGGAGAAACTTACAACAGAGAATGGATTTTGTACTCAAAGTCTACCGGATGTATATATTGTGTTCCATGCAGACTTTTCCAACCAAAGAGTAAGAGTACTACATTTTCCACTGGGTTCAATGATTGGAAACATTGTTATAATCTAGTGAAGAGCCACGAACAATCTGCTGATCACAGAAAAAATATGTTTACCTTTCTTTCAAGAAAAAAAAATATGACAGTAGAAGATGCAGTTTTATCACAACATGAACAGGAAGTTAAGTACTGGAGGGATATCTTTACAAGAATCGTTGCTGTGATAAAATTTTTATCTGTTAGGGGTCTCCCATTTCGAGGAAACGACCACAAGCTGGGATCGTTATCAAATGGACTATATTTAGGTTGTCTTGAGCTTATTAGCCAATTCGATCCATTTTTAGCACAACACCTTTCAAAATACGGCAACAAAGGCAAGGGAAATACATCGTATATATCCTCAGAAATATGTGACGAATTCATCGATGCTATGGGGAAACTTGTGTTTAAACATATTTTGAACGAAGTGCATGAAGCTAAGTACTATTCTATAATACTGGACTCTACCCCAGACGTTTCTCATATGGACCAACTAGCATTTGTAATACGATATATTTCGATGCGAAATGGTTCTATCAAAGAACGCCTTGTTGCTTTGCTACCTGCAATTTCCCACAAGTCAGAAGAATTAGAAAACACCGTCATTGGTCTGTTGGAAGAAATGCAACTCAGCATTGGAAATTGCAGAGGGCAAAGCTATGATAATGCTTCCAATATGTCTGGCAAGTACACGGGTCTCCAAACTAGAATAAAGGCAAAGAACCCCGCTGCAGATTTTGTGCCATGCACAGCCCATTCATTGAACTTAGTAGGATGTTATGCAGCAGAGAAGTCGTGTTCTGAGGTTACACAATTTTTTTCATTTGTCCAAGGACTTTACACTTTTTTGTCTTCTTCAACATTCAGATGGGGCCTGTTGAAAGAAAATGTAATGGAGAACAACAGAGGAAAGAAAAAGGATGAAAATGAACCCAAAATCACCTTGCCAAAATCTCTTAGTGATACAAGGTGGTCTGCAAGGGCAGATGCTCTCAGAAGTTTGGTTTCAGGCTACAAACAAATAAAACAAACTCTTGGAAAAATAATGCAAGATACTTCCCAAAAAACAGAAACGAGATTGTCTGCAGAGGGATTTGAGAAAAAGATGGACCAGCTGGAAACCAGTCTTCTAGCCCTCATTTGGAACGATATACTGGAAAGGACGAACAAATGTAGTATCAACCTGCAAAAAGAAGAATTGGATCTTCTAGGTGCCACAAAAGAACTAAAAACATTGGACATGTTTTTACACACCAAAAGAGACTCTTTTGACGACTATGAAAACAAAGCAATGAAACTTTGCAACATGCAAACCCCAATCTACCAACGTAACAGAACAAGGAAGTTTTTTTCTGATGAAAAGAGAGACGATGGACCAGAAATGAATTCTAAAACCGTATTCAGAACTAGAGTATTCATTAAAATTATAGACAATATGTCGGTTCAATTGAACCTTCGAATGGAGAGCTACTCTTCTTTAGGAATGAGGTTTGAGATTTTGGACAACTTGCAAGATAAAGATCCCGATAAGATTGAAGTGCAAGCAACAAGATTAGCTGAGGCGTACCCAGCTGATCTTGAGGTAGATTCACTAGTCAACGAGTGCCTCCATTTCCAGGGTTATATGCAACTAGAAAAACTCAAACATCTGAAGGAAAGTTATGACTACATCAGACGCAATGAATTAAAAAGTACATTTCCGAATTTGGACATTGCTCTCAGAATCTTTCTATCGATACCAGTAACTAGTTGCTCGGCAGAAAGAGGCTTTTCTGCACTAAGCAGAATAAAAAATGAGCATCGTTCCACTATGGGAGAGGGAAAACTCAATAACCTTATGTTATTGAATACTTCGAGCGACTTGACCTCCCAAGTGGATTTCAACAACTTGATCGAAGAGTTTGCCGAAAGAAAGAACAGAAAAAAATCAATGACTTAAATGTGCCATGGAACACTTCAGGCAGTGTAAGACACAATGTTAAATAGTGTAAATAAATACTTGTAAATATTTTAGATTAAAGAACTTAACTAAACAAATAAAATCAATAAAATGAGGTGGGTGGGTGGTCCGCGATATTGGAAAAATATCGCCATGTTGAGCTTTCTACTGGTTCTTAGTTCTTATCTCACCAGTAAATACACGCTCAACGTGTCGGATTTCCAACTACCGGTTTCCAGTCCGGCACAGGGCGGGTCCATAGGTGGTGGATAATGGAATGACTCTCTTTTGAGTTAAGGGATATTAATACCCTACCGAACCAAAACTGGAAAACTGACAAACTTAAAAACTTCAACATTAGTAAAAACATATTGGGGGGGGGGGGGGCGCTGCCTATCATTTAGCCCAGGGCGCCAAGGGTTCTTAATGCGGCACTGCCGGTCATAACAACCAGACTACCATACATAAAAGGAACCACAGATAAAATCAGCAGAATTCTCCGCAAACACGACATAGCTACTTCGTTCGTACCAGAACGTACAATAAGATCGATACTCCGTAATCCGAAGGACCAGATACCACTGGAGTCCCAGGGAGTTTACGAAGTACCATGTCGAGACTGCAACAAGTCCTACATCGGCCAGACCAATAGACGGATCAACGTACGCAAGGATGAACATGAGCTATTAGTGAAAGGAAAAGTTACCACATCCTCCATCTTCAATCACGTATTGGAGACAGGACATACCATCAATTTCAAAAACACAAAAACATTAGCAAGCGATGAAAACTTCTACTCTCGAACAATCAGAGAGGCTATCGAAATTGAGAAACGACCGAGTAGCATGAACAAGAGAGACGACGCCCAAAGATTACCTAGAACGTGGAAATCCATTATATCACTAAACAAAGACAAGCCGATTACACCAGAGGAACAATATCGGACCTTACCACGTAATTACCCAGACACGATGACAAATGCAGGCGGACCAACGAAGAAAGTGGGAGGGGCCCAGATCAAAGATACCATCAATGATCACCCCTATATATTGAGAAGTAGAACTCGAATTAATTAGTCGAGTTCGGAGATCGAAACTCAAGACATCACCTAGAAGATGGCAAATGAGACTTTGCCGAAACGTTGTGAGAATTATCCTTCAGAGGATCAAAACCACAGAACACGGAATGAAACCCGAAAAAACAACGCATCATATATATATATATATATATATATATATATATATATATATATATATATATATATATATATATAGGGTGTTCCAAATAAAGTCGACATCATTGCCAACTTTGTTACTATTGATACTATGAATTCGGATTAATGGACGAACTAGTAACATTTCAGGTGGCCTTCTCGATGCCGAAAACAAAAAAAACAGTAGCGTTTCCAAAAATATTTCAAGAAATTCATTTCATAATAACACTTTTAACAACAATGTTCACGTCCCTTTTTTCAAGTTGAAAATGAGCGACTTATTCTTTTTACTAATACAGAAAATCTCTTCGATTTGGCAAATAAAGAGCCATAAAATATCGAGTAAAAGTTCAAAAACTCCGCCTTCTTTCGACACAGTTCGGCCTTCGATTCTATTAGTATAATTATTCGGTTCTACTGTATTATAATGTTTTATTCTATACACCTTATTTCTCAGAAATCCCCAAAAACGAAAATCTAGAGGTGTCATGTTTGGTGAGCGAAGTGGCCAGACAGGACCATTTGTAACAATCCAAAACAGGCTCGCAACATCCTTTTTACGCCACTGACATTATGTGCTAGTACTTCATCCTGCTGAAAAAGATCATCTGATGAGCCTCCAGATCAAGATCATCGAAAAACTCAGCCAACGCCCTTTTTAATAAATCAATGTAACGGGGTCCGTTAAAAGAACCATGGTACAAAAATGGAGAGATAATTTTGTCTCTAAATAGACCACGCCAAACATTGATACTAAATCGTCTTCGGGGGTTGTGGGGATGGACTAGAAAAGGATTATGTCTACTCCAATGATGAAAATTCTCTTTATTATACATCCCACGATTTGAAAAATTGGCCTCGTCGCTCCATATAACATTTCTATAAAAGTTTGGATCTTGTCTGCATTTACTCATAAACCACCGACGAAACTCCAATCGTCTCTAAGAGTCATTTCTAGTATTTGCACTGGTCTCAACTTATAAGGAGATGTTTCTTCAGAACCGTGAAACAGCTATTTCTCTAGATAAATTTCTCATGGATTTATTTGGATTCACCTCAAAGTAGGGTAAAACGCTTTTTTCTGTACATTAGGATATTACACAACGTATTTCAGTCCTCCTCTTCTCAGAAACATTTTCATTGTTCCTGAATCGACGATGAAGCACAGCAAAAAACGCCGATGTAGTGTTATAGTGCTCTTACGCTATTTTACTGGCAAACCAAGTTGGATTCTAACATATCACATTTTTCTTGATGGGAAAACGTTGAATGAAATGAAATGACAATGACAATTATTTGACCCGATCAAGGCGGAAAATTTTGATGAACGGGTGTTACATATTTCTCGTTGAAAAGTAAAAGATAAGTATATATCTGACTGAGGTTATTCAGGTCGGCCGCTCGTATATTTATGGAATGTTGTCCTTTAGGAATATGAGTCATTTCAAGAAATATTCTTTTCGAAAGATTCTTCTTTGCGTCCATTCGATGATCATTACGATTCACATGTTCCGATGAGGCACATGAATTGATGTTTCTTCTACAATCGCTTCTGTGTTAAATAATGCGACTATTGGGATTTCTAGCTGTTTGACCAATATACGTTTGATTACAATCTAGACAGGGAATTTTATAAACAATATTAGATTTCTGTTTTTTCAAAATTGAAGAATCAACTTTAGAGTGTAAGATAGAAATGGTATTTATGAATTCATTCGTCATTTTAATGTTTTCATTCTTCAGAACATTGATTAATTTAGGAGTGGGTTCATGAGTGAATGGTGGAGATCTGAATATGGTGGAAAGTGACGGGTTTGGAATTATGCTCGTGATACGTGATTGATAATCATTGGAAAATAGTAAATTATTGATGAGATATTTGGGATAAGGATTTTCTAGCAAAATATCACGTAAATCTAATAAACAATTTTGGCGTGAGCTGGGATTGGGATAACTTAATTTAACGACCCTACATTTGAGGGAAGTGACCATAATCATTTTCATTTTGTAGAGATGATATGAATGAAAATTAAGAAAACGATTACTACATATCGGTTTTCTATACCATCTGGTGACTATTTTGTTTTCCTCTGTTCTAATCAGTTTCATATCTGAGTATGGTACACAATTGTCTATTTCTTTTTCGACAGTGAATTGAATATCGACAGCATCAGAATTGAACAAACTCAAAACATCGTTCATTCTATCGGAACGTACTGAAAGAATCAAATCATCCACATATCTTTTCACAAAAGGAACATTGAAAGGAAGTAAAGGTGATCAGTTATCAAGAAGATCGTCCAAAGCATAGTCAGCTAAAATCGAAGATATTTATGAACCCATTGGTGTGCCAAATATTTGTTTATGAAATTTGTTTTCGAAAACGAAATGAGTAGAATCGAGAATGAAGTCTGATAATTCGAAAAAAGTCGCTTTGTCTATAATATAATGATTGATTGATTGATTAATGTATATATATATATATATATATATATATATATATATATATATATATATATATATATATATATGAAGTTATCTTTTATATTTGGGTATTGTAGTCAATTGGAGGGCTTCAGTAAATGAGAACTATTTTCTGATTATCCGAGCTTTCGGAAAATTTATTTCCTTTTTCGAGAATATCAGAGTAAGATTATAAAATAAACTGGCAAAGTAAAATAATACATAAGAATATTGTAAAAAGAAGTTGTAAAATTTACTGAAGCCCTCCAATTGACTACAATACCCAAATATAAAAGATACCTTCATCCTGATCAATATAGTCAAATCAAATACTACTTTCCTATATATATATATATATATATATATATATATATATATATATATATATATAGATTATATATATATAGATTATATATATATATAATATCTATATATATATTATTATTATCAAATTCTCTGCTCTATAACAATTGCATTCAATTCGGAATGCCCACCACAAGACAACTTTGGCCTTCTTCAGCTGTAGGTTGGATCGTCTTCGTATCGAAGACAAATTGTGATAGATAGCCAGAGGATATGAAATGAAGGCCAAAGCCAGAAACAGCTAGTTATCTTGTGGTGGGCATTTCGAATTGAATGCAAATTGTGATAGACCAGAGAATTCGATAATCTATTTACTCAGTGATTTTTATCTAAGCTTCATATATATATATATATATATATATATATATATATATATATATATATATATATATATATATATATATATATATATATATATATATATATATATACATATATATATATTTATATATATATATAAATATATATATATATATATATGTATATATATATATATATATATATATATATATATATATATATGTCCCGCCTTTCATGAATACCACCCAATATCTCAGTTATTAATAATGCGATTTTCTTGGAATTTTGGTGGTGATTATATGTTAGGTAAATGAAGTATTTGGAAAAGTCAACATTTTCATTTCAACATAACTACCTTCTGAAACAATACACCTCAACAATTCTTCTCAAACGCACATTCACTTTTCTTAAAGTTTCGGGAGTTATTTCTTGACACGCTTGCCTAATTAGAAGCATAGTTTCTCTCTATTACGCGGCCGCCCCCACAGAAAAAAGTCACAAGGGGTAATATCTGACCATCTAGGGGGCCATGAACAAGAAGTTTCGTTTCAAAGCACTCTTTCATTAATTTGCTTGAAAACACAAATCGACAAGCCAACTGTAACAAAGCGCGCGTATCTTCGAAAATACCTGAATTGTAGTATAAGGGCGGTTGCAACTGATTATAACGAATCGGGGGTGTTTGAAATTCAATAGGATTAGAGCATTTGACCTGAAAAGTTAAAAATATACAATCTAATGAAGAAAGTGAATTTGATTTTTTTTCTGCTCAAATCAGCTCTTGAGAATTTGACAATATCAGTTGAATGGTGTTTGGGAATGCTGATTCTGAATCTGATAAGAAAAAATGTTCAAAATAAGCCCCAATATCCTCTTCTCAAAAAACGCTTCATTCCTCCCCCCCAACACCACACGCTAATGATAAATGAATATGTGCACTATGTCAAATACTTCATTTACCTAACGAAATCGCATTTATAATAACAGAGATATTCGCGTGTATTCATGAAAAAAGTGATTTTTTTTTCTGCTCAAATCAGCTATGCCAAATACTTTATTTACCTAACAAAATAATCACCACCAGAATTTCAAGAAAATCGCATTATCAATAACTGATATATTAGGGTGTATTCATGAAAATCGGGACACAATGTTTCTCTCTCTCTCAATGTACTACTATTAAAAAACCGAAAGGACTCAGAATTATTCATCCAAAACTAATACATTTGTCTCATCACAAATGATTCGCCCCTTTAGAAAAAAAAATGTTCAACTATGATATGGTTATCGTAATTTTTTCCTGAACACCGTTTTATATAGTTATCATTATCATTCCACACATAGCTTTTTTGGGTATGGATATTAAATTTCGTTAGAGGATTTTCCAATTGACACATTTGTCTGTATCTAAATGGACTCACTGGACAATGTTGATTATGTTCTCTACAACAAACTTAAACTGAAAAGTGGCAGAAATGAGTATAACTTACCAAAATACTCCAGTAACTGCACTATGAGAAATCGGTGTGTGAGTGAATCTCATTTGTGGTTGCTTATTTCAACCACTTCCTACACTGAATTGCACGACGGAATTATTCTGTCTGCTTTTTCTGAGTAATGCAAGAGGACGAAAAGTTTTCAGATGAATTATTGATTATGGATTATTTTCCGATGACGTTAATGATGTCCGGAACACAAAGACGAGATCTGTTCAAGTTAATCAGTCTGTTACTGAGGTTAATTTATTGATCATTTGTGCCATATTACTTGAATAAATGCGATGAGAATTCACAAACTGGTCACTTTTTTCATACAGCGGAACTTTTGGTAAATGCAACACATGAATTAGTTATTTTCATTAACAAGAAGAATATGAGATAAAACAGAGATAACAGAGATAAAAACAGAGAAATCTACAAGGTTCACTTGATTACCTGTACGTGTATACATGAAAAAAAATTAAGTGAATAACGATATGAATCATAACTATCTTATTTCGATTGATGAATAGATGAATAAGCATGACAGAAAAGAAAACAAAGTACAAATAATAATATTATGAGACACATACGTAATAGCTTGTTTATATTTCTTCAGGAATGTAATCTTGATATTCATTGCATTGTTTTCAAAAATTCCCGTCAATATCATTTTTTTTTTTTTTCGTTTTTGTTTGAGGAAACATGGATACGGCAGTTTCTTATACTTGAAGGTGATTTTCAACCATGATTTCAGTGTGGACTAATCTGGATCAATATGCTATATGTTGTATGCCGTTTCTTTTATGCGCCCATCCCTTCCAAACCGAAGCTGACAACGAAATATTAATAAAAAATTAAAAATTCATTTCCAGTATGTTTTTCGGCCTTCATTTATCTAGAATACAAATCATACTTGTGAATATTCAGTTTCTTTATAACATTCATGTATAAAAAATGTATCTTCAGAATGTGATTTCGTTATTCGGGTTGAGTGGAAGAGAGTAACCTTCGAATTATTCGAGAGCTCATTGCCGAACTCCGCCTTTTTGTTACATTTATCATCTTGTAATAGATTGTTATGGACAGTTATGTGGTGAATAAAGTCATTTATTATTATTAATATTATTATTATTATTTATTGAAAGTCTTTGGAGCTGAGTGAAGTAACGAGTTTTGAGTTCGGGCTTTCTAACAGAGTGGTCATTTGAAACACACATAGAAAAATATGTGAAGTCAATTATAATATCTGCGTAATTATAAGGCATTGGCCATAGATTGATATATTCCACCCGAAACTCATGTACATAGTTTTCAATGCATTCATTGATAAATATATGTAGGCCTACTATTACATTTCAAATAGCTCAAATGAGACATGCGCGAGTAGCCATCATTCTACAAATAAGTACATCAAAAATACACCCAAAGTGTGATCGATTAGATTTGTCCAGTTCATTTGAGGGTTGTATTTCTCTACACTTTTTTGTCCATTTGAATTCGCATATAGGCGTACCAGAAAACTTCTATTCAAGTCCCTCAATGAGAAGATCAAAAGTTATTTCTTTTCGTCATCTGTTATCACAAATGAAGTTTCATGTTTTGATTTTCAAGTAGCTCTTGCTAGAATTCACTGGATGTAGATAATATCGCATCATCCGCAGATAAAGCTTAATATTCTCTGGCAAATGCAGAAAAAATATTATTAATAAAAGATGTGAACAGTGGTGGAGCGAGAAGACTACCCTGAGGAACCTCGTTTCCTTTGGTATTTTACTTACGAACAGAAATTGAATCAGGTATAATAAAATACGCATTTTTTCAAATATTCTAAATGAACAATTTGAACAGCCTCAACTCACCTGCACTGTAGGTTGACGGACTAACACCTATCAGAAAACAACTATTCCCATGGCTAATACCACGAAGGGGCATTGGATAACATCTACATACATTTCTGATAGGTGTCAGTCCGTCAACCTACAGTGTAGGTGAGTTGAGGCTGGCCTGAACGAATTGTTCATTCAGAATATTTTATTTAAAGGCAGTCTTCAAGTATACCCGTTGAATATTTTTGATTTTCACATTTTTTAAATTTTCGTTCCGACGGCGACACTGACCTTTAATATTTTTCAACTCACTTTTTATTGGTTTTTGTACTACTGTTTGAAAAACTCTCATTTACATTCATTCGACTTCAGAATAATAGTTGTCTCTCAAATATAGTGCAAGTAACTCATAAACTAAACGAAGATGATTTATTATTATTGATTTTATTATCAGAGATATATCAAAAATTACATTGGAGAATGAACATTTTATTCAACAATAGACAGAGTTCATGCTTTTTTGAAGAGCAACGCTCTTTCATTCAACCTGTAATTTCAATCGAAGACAAGAATTTTTTGAACCGATGATGCATCGGTGTATTAATGATCCGGAATCCATACGTCAATGTGTTTTCTCAGATGAGGACACCTTCTGCTGAAATGTTACAGTGAATAGACAGAATTATAGGTATCTACTGGGCATCAGAGAACTCTCACTGGGCGATGTCAACGTGGGGACGGGAGTAGTTAGTTACACAACTTTGGGCCATTTTTATTTGGCGGTTCATTGAACGGTGAAAAATATTTGGATTTACTGCGACATCACATAAATTTCGAACTTACGGCTCTCCACCCACATCATCAAAAACTCATCTACCGAACATTTTACTATGCAAGAATGAGCACCACCACATTACACACGCATGTACGTGAATACCCCGATACCATATTTCTCAATAGATGGGTTGGCAGACGAAGATTTTAAGAGCGCCCAGCTTGATTTCTTGATCTAACCCCATTAGATTTCTTGTGGGGATACCTCAAGTCAGAAGTTTACACATTTGCCTTCCAAGCAGAAGACCGGGATTCGATTCCCCGCCGGGCCACCGTGCTGTGTAATCGCACGTTAAGAGGTAAGGCCTCGTTGATCCGTTGCTCGCACAAGTTTCTACTTCTGAGGGTTGACATTCGTCAGCTGGTTAACGGAAACGAACAATTTCAGAACAATTAATTTTTTTTAAGCAGACCCAATACCTACTATTGATGAAACTGAAAAAGAGAATCAGGACCAATCTTCAATCATACCCTTATTAATGTTCTGCGGAACTTCCAACATCACCTTGAAAATTGTCAGGAAGTAAATAGCTCAAAATTTGAGGACTTATAGATTTTAGTTCATGTTGTCATTTTTATGAATTAAATCATTATAACTGATATCTCTCTTATTCATGTTACATGTCATGTAACACAAAAACCATGAATTCAATGAAGAAGTGATTGTTTCGATTAAATCGTGAGCAATATGTTTCAAAATGGTGCGCAGAATGCTACCGAAGCTTGCCGAGTAATTTTTTGGCACTCCATTGATGATGCTGGACATTTCTGAGCAAGTATGAGGTTTCAAAAACATACGATATTCCGAAGGCTGTTGAGGGGATGTAGTACATTTTCTTACGAAATTTTGATTTTCAATTAATGTTGTTGACACTGAGTAGATAAAAAAGGCATTGACGTATTGTGTCGCTCAATCCATATTTGGCATTTTTATATTACTTTAAAAACAAATGAAGAATTATTTTTTGATCCATACCTGCTTGTACTGTTTCCCTTGTTTTTTTTTCAACCTGATATTGAAGTGCTAGTTGAGATACATACTGGTGTTCCCTCTGTTTCCTACAATACCTTTCTCTGATAGTTTCTCTGCTCCCCGCATTTCACAAATGACAGATTTGATTTCATTCATTCGGCTTGCTAGTCTGCAAGCAACAATAAGTTCCGGTAGAGAGCCAGCATGAATATCTATAGAAATTCAATATTTTCTTCTTCGATAACTGATCCTCTGGTACTCCATTTATTCCTGAGTTACTCTTCATACTTTTCCGTTCCCTTCCTTGAACTTTGCCTATCAATATACTCATCTTAGCTGCTTCACTGAATTATCCAGTTTCTGGTTGATTTCTGCCTTTCTGCCGTATTTCGTAGTATTTTCTTGAAATTATTATCAAGCTTCTCATTTCGTCTTTTTTGGGGTCAGGCTGGTTAGAACTTTTCTCTTCGCACATTTCTCTCACTTCCTGGTTTTCCTTTTGATTCTGTGTGGCGCAGACTCTTTGGTATTCTGCTCGATGTACTTGATATGAGAAAAGTCTCGGGAGTCTCCAGAACATTATACAATCTGCTCTCAATTAGTGTGCACTTCGAAGCAAACCTCCTAGTTATCGGCCATGTTGATGAATTCCCAAGAGAATTCCTCCAGCTGGGAAGTAGAGCATGAACCGACTTTTTGTTACGGAGTGCAAGGCTGCTTTCAGGTTGACACTGTTTCCTTATCCAGTAGAAGAAATCGGTGTAGAACTCTGTCTTCAAAATCTTGAGTATATATATTTATATTTTCGAGCTATCTCATGTTAAAACTTCTTCTAGACATCTGTTACCCTAACACTTCTTCCCTGAAGATGTTAACCTTGTTAAACGCGCGTCGAGTGCAAGAATATCAGTTTTGTGTTAGGGTACTCGTAATTGATCTCTAAAAAAAGTTTCAACTCTCACACCGAAGGTTCCAATTTCATCGTTCAATTTCATTTTAATATTGATAAAAACCGACATCATTCAAACAAAATGTTATTCTATCCATGTACTTGTAATGTACATATTCTCATGAATGGAAGTTTTCAACCATCATCAGTGGAGGAATATAAACCAAGGAATTGGTGTTTTCAGTAGAACATCTTTATCATTAGTAATTTTTAACTATTTCCGTGATCCAACGAAATAGTATATCATCTGCAGAAAAAGTGAAGCTTTGTGTGGCGAGCATGGAGACTTATGAGTGACCTTTAGTGAAGTCTGCCAACTATGCGGGACACACAATAAGGAGTCCCTCTTTTCGATTTGAGAATTAAAATATGATACCGTCTTGCATTTGTTGATACTGAAAATGCCTGATCAGAAACTTCTTCTTCTGACCACTTTTCAATCGGCCAAATATGTTGGAATGAACCTAACTGAAAGGGGTGATTCTTTGATTGATTTTCAGACAAAAAGTTCCTACACACGTAGGTATTGTCATGCTTGTAACATTGTGTTTCATCGAAAACAATTGAAAACTCGTCATTGCATGTCCAAGCGAGTAACTCACGGCTGTTGGAGGTTCTCCAGTTTTATTTTGTTGTACCAAGGACATGCAATAAAGGAATGGAAGGGATGGAAACTGCAGATATATTGTATTGGCGGTGTTGTAAAATGAATTAGTATTACTCATTACATCCTTTGATTATTTTCTAATCGTCATGAAAAACAATACATGTGTCATGAATAAGAACAATTTGTAAAAGAAAAGATATGTCACTTCACCTCTTCTCGAGTTCATATATTCGTTTTAAAAGTTGATTAAAAATAGTAGTTGATCTTGAACGCTGTTTACTTCGAGATCCGGCATGCTAGAGCTATAGCTGTTGAAAGTGAGGAAGAAACTTCTAGAAGCTTAAAGAATGGAAGATGGTAAATAGGGCTCCTTTGGGAAAAAAAAACAGAATTCGTAGGTTCAAAAGAGCTTGCAGTGATTCGCTCGAAATCAATGGAGGAAAAAATATCTAAAAATCAGGCAGGATTTACTTAAGAAGCTGGATGAATATTTATTAAAAAGATACCCTCAAAAATTCCCAAAGAAGCGGCATCGAACGACAAATTGTGATATCTTCCTCATTTTGGGGTTACGAATCCAAAGAAACGAAAAAAGAAACGGTTTGTTTTCCATGCCAAAGCAAAGATGAATGGAGTGTTTTCGAATAATAATTTGTTGAAAGTTCCTGACATGCTGAAATCGCTTCTGGGTGTTATTCTCAAATTCATGCGAAAACAGTTAGCTTTCGCAGCAGATATCAAAGAGAAGTTTCAAAAATTTTCCTGAGAAGCAAAGATCAGGAATGTGATGATTTTTGGAGCATTATCGTCTGTTGCTTCTGCCACTTGTTTGAGAAAAAATGCAATGGAATTCGAAATTGAATATCTTCAGGAAGTAAAGTCAACAAAAAAAACACTGTGGATGATTATCTGGATAGTGTTGATTCACAAGATGAAGTGCTCAAATTGATATCAGAAGTTATTGAAATGTATTGAAGAGGAGTATTTCAGATGAGAAACTGGGCAAATAATAGTTGAGAGGTCCTCAAAAGCATTCTCGGAAAATAATAAATCCATTTCAAAATCGGTAGGCTATATAAACTGTCCCCTGTCTTACATCCTGTTGGAATTTTGCGCATATACGGAAGGTTAGAAGCCTCAACTGTTGAACACTATTTTAAATATCCCATAAGTTCGAAACCTAAAAATTATTTCACGAGACTATTGGTACACTTCTACCACATTAAATTTGGATATCATGGTCAAGAACTGATGCTGAATGAATTGAGGCAAAAAAATTGGTTATCCGGGCTAGAACATCTATCAGGAGTATTTGGAATTCATGCCAATGATGTGAGGATATGAGAGTCGAACCAGTTGTCCCAGGAATGTCTCTACTTCCTGACTGCCGAGTGAGTAGTTTTGTTTGACCTTTTACTTTCACAGATATGGACTACTCCAGACCTTTGAGTGTTACCGTTCGTAGGAGTCATGAAAAAAGGTACGGTGTCCTATTCACTTGCCTAACTAGAAGGTACGGCACTTAGAATTTGCGAATTCCCTGAGTACCGTCTCTGCAATTCTTGCAATCAGACGGATGGTAGGAAGAAGGGAATGTCCTCAACAAATACATTCTAACAATTGTACAAACTTGAGACGAGCAGCAAAAGAGTTGAAGACAGCATTGTCCGAGATGAATCAACAGAAGTTTCTCGACGAATCAACACCCAAGGGCATCGAACGGATATTCCAGAGTCCTCTGACACCTCATTGGGAGGAAGCTGTCGGAGGCTCGGTAAATCAGTAGAAACAGCTCTTCATATTTCTCTGGAGAAACATTTCCCAAGGAGAAAGTTCTTGTGATGTTACTGAGAGAAGGTGAAAATTTAATCAATAGTAGGCCATTGGTATATGTATTCCTAGTTGCCGCAGAGGAGGAAGCTTCAACTCCCAATCACTTTCTGATTTGAATCTCCAGTTCTGCTCCAATACCTTGCTCCTTTCCTGGAAGGGATTTGTCATCCAGAAAATTTGGTAGACCATTTTTGGAAAACGTGGATCAAAGAACAAAATGATAAGACAAACAAGCTCAAATCTAATCGTTGGTGATGTGGTGGTCATCATTGATGAAGTCTTACCAAAAAACTGCTGGTTGAAGTGCATTGTTCCCAAGGTTTTCCATGGTGGAGATGGTCAAATGCGAATTGTTGATGTAAAGACTAAGATGGGTACATACAGGCGTCCAGTGGTGAAAATATGTCAATTATATGTGAAAGATACAAATTATAAGTAATGATTTTCCATTACTAGGGGGGAAATGTGGTAAAAAGAATTAGTATCACTCATTATATCCTTTGATTGTTTTCTAGTTGTCATTAAAACAATACATGTGGCATGAAGAAGAACAATTTGCAGAAGAAAATATATGTCACTTTTTGATCGCAGTTTACCGAGATACGACGGAAAGTTCAAACAAGCGGGTTTACATGATTTAGAATAAGTAGAGGAAATTTCTTAGAAATTTATAATTTAATGTTCATTTTCGAGTTTTTAACTCCCATTTTCTCTAGATATCTACATTTTTGACAATACTATGAGGCTCCATAAGCTTTCTGTCAATATTTTAGTTGATGTGACAAACAGAGATATTCAACTACTTTGCCCTTCAGATATTGCGTTCAGAGGAATAGGATAGTTATTCGATGACTGTGTGAATAAGATCTGAAGCGTTTTTGTTACGCCATCTACAGTATAATGTCATTATTTTCATTAACTTGACAATGCACGACCAATTTTTCTTCTCCGAAGGCATCTAAAGGGTAAAATGTGCAGATGTCTGTATGTCAGTTCGACTGCAATGTCGAAAGAAAGGTTACGAAGCTTATGAAATATGAGTAATAAACGACATTGACAAAAAATTCCACAGAATGATTCCACTCGTTTCTGAATTGGCTGCCATTTCTTGGTGTCATATAAAAGTGATCAAGAAAATGTGTGATTGAAGCTACGACGTCCGTAAAAAAAAATGAAAGATAAGTCATGAGTTGAGAATGAAATTACTAGTGCCATCGTCTCGTAATATCCATTCCTTCAAGTGATATTTCCATATCGTTGACTATGTGTCTATTTGAATAATGCTTCAGAGAAAGAAATATTGAAGTGCATTTTTGAGTAAACGGAAATATCGATGGTTTACTGTTGATGACGTCAGAAGAACGCTTCAAATGCTTTTTACACAGGCTTTGGCTAACTATCCTACTTTTCTTCACACAGTATCTCATATGAAATATAATTTGAATATTATGAACATTTTCACTTAAATTGAGAAGACTCATGGAAAGTAAAATTTTGAGTAGTTTTTTCATTATTGAGAAAAAAAATTACCATGACGTCACGTTCATCAGAAATGGCAACACCGTAAGAGTGATTTATCACAAAACTCGAAAAAGAGAAGAACTGATGTTATTTTCATCATGTCAATGCTCAAATAATTGAAAATAGATGAGACTGACAATGATTTCTGGCAGGAACAATCTACCTTGTGGATCAACATACGACTGAACTTGAATCATCATTCTTCGCCGTTTTTTGCCTTGCACACTTTCTGATTTGTGCCAGCCAAGTGTCTCGCGCCCAAAACAATTCCTTTTTTGTTGGTGCTGGTTCGTCAGATTCGACATCGAAATTTTCCGCCACCAACAGTGAATCTTTCCGTAGTGATAACGCTGTTAATACTATTCTAGGAGATGATCCGGCTACAAAGTCTTATGGAAGTGATATCAAGGATGATTTTGGACTTTGGTGATACACCTATCAGGCACAAGGACTAGAGAAGGACAACAAAGAACCTGTGGACACTTGAGGACAAACTCCGTTCTTACACTTCGTAAGTAATTTTGTTTTTAATATTATTTTCACGTTTTAGAACGTAACCGAAAAAGTGAGTAGGCATGTAATTGGAAATAGATGAGACTGGCAATGATATCTGATCATTGATCATCGGCAGGGGCAATCTACTTTGTATATGTATTATACGGCTGACCCTCTATCATCACACACCGTTTTTTTTGTACCGCCCTTACTGAGTTATGCGCGCCGAGTGTCTCGCGCACAAAAACAACTTCTTTTTCCTTGGCGCAGGTTCCAGGCCATTGCACTACCTCAAATCCGCCCAAACTGGATCTGGAAGTCCAGACCTTATTTTCGGCATCCGAGTTGAAATCAAAAAGTATTCTACTGGACCTTCAAATTACATCGTGCAAATGTTTCCCAGCCCTTCAGCTATGTCTGATGAGTGATCGATATGCTGAAGCATTCAAGATGAATTTGTTTGACTTGGCTGCTGCTGGTAAAGCGTAATGCAACGTTACTTCCTCGATTTCAAACCACAGGAGATTTCTGCTTGCAATAGACACCTCGAGCAGACAAAACAGAAACAACTTATAAGCTGGTCGCATTAAACATTTCACAGCACATGGCAAACCATAACCAACAACGCCTATACAATCCATTTTTATATTCCACCTTACCAAAAGCAGGCAGCTGAGCCGCCGACAATTCCATCTAGCCAGCTAAACCTCTATTATGAGAGTGTTCGATATGGAATAAAAATTGGACTGTAGTTCTATCTGAATTGAATTTGATAACTGTTTTTACGTAATTTGGGAAGATGAACGAGCGCAAGAGAGAGAGAGAGATAAAATGAATACCATCAAATGAGCAAAGCAAACTGTGCTTACCTTGATCTTTTCAGCGACTGACCGTGTTTGTGCACTCTAGGCCGTTTTGAATGGAATCACTCATACGAGGAGTGCGCGATATATTTGCCAAAACGCGAGTGATAAAAGGCGAACACAGTATTAATATACGCGTTATAAAAATAACAGGGAATATTGATTTTACTTCTAGATAACACCACAGGACAAATAATAATAATAAAGAAAAGTACAAAATAAATATCATATAGGTGGAAAGGGAACAAACCGCTCACCTAAAATGCCGAAGCATTTTATATCAACTACTGCTGAGAGGTAAAGGACAGAACTTCACGACTGAGCGTTTCAACAATCCTTGAGAAGTACGGACTGTTACATCACGTACGATTCCATCGCGACCGGGATGAATGTCTACTACTCTGCCGAGTTGCCAACGCAAAGGGGGAATTAATTCATTTTTTTATTAAAACCATAGTTCCGATCTGATGATTCGCCATTGGTTCGGTCCCTTTTCCTCTCTGGAATAAAGTATTTAAATATTCGCAGTTCCAACGATTCTAGAAATCTCTATGCATTCCTTTAATCAATTGCCAACGAGAGAGGGTATTTAATTTAAGTGAGGAAAATTCTACGTTACAGAAAGTATTCAAAGGCTCGGAAGTCAAAAAATGACCTGGAGTCAGGGCTGAGAGATCGTTAGGATCGGTACTAGCGGGATAGAGAGGTCTCGAATTCAAAATAGCCTCGATCTGAATTAACATTGCGTTGAGTTCATCATATGTGAGAATTTGATCACCTATTATTCAAGAAATGTGGGCTTTCACAGATTTGATTTTAGCTCCCCATAACCCGCCAAAATGAAGACTGGAAGGTGGATTAAATTTCCATTGGATATTTTCCTGTTCAGCTGCATCTTCCATATGTTCGAAAATATATCGAGAGTCACCAACAAAATTTATTGCGTTATCACTATGAATAACTGAGGCTCTACCCCTTCTAGGGACGAGTCGTCAAAGAACACCTAGGAAATTTTCTGTAGATAAATC
>JAVJAQ010004128.1:0-118705 GCA_032362365.1 Zygogramma bicolorata | reverse complement strand
GTCCATATGTGAATTTATAGGAATAAATATGTATATGTATGTTGTGTATAAATAAGTGTGTGTGTACGTTTGTATATTTTTAACGACTCAGAGGAATTTTAACTGCGTTTTTGTGACTCTGAACGGTGTCGTTCCTATTACTTTATATGTTCATCTCTTATTTTAGATAGTTTTATGTTTTCTATATATATTTTATCAGCATTGTATATTTTCTCTCTCTATTTTATCTACATTCTTACTGCTATTTACAAGCTTTGTCCACAAGATTTACACTTAATGACAATAAAGTATTTTTATTATTATTATTACACGAAATCTGTGAAATATATGAGACCACAGCTCTAAAAATAACAATTGAACTACCCAAAAGTCTTTTAACAACTACTTCTGCATACAGATCTCCATCATCTTGCCTAAATACTTTCAATCCAAAACTGAAATAATATATTGAACAACATTTGAACAAAAACCATCAAAATTTTATTATAGGTGATTTCAATATAAATTTACTTGATGAAAGCGAGACTACTCAGAAGTATCTCAATATTCTGAATGAAATCGATTTTATATCGACCATCAATGAAATAACTAGGATGAATATCAACACAGGGTCTTGTTTGGACCATATCTTTATCAATAATATTGAAAAAGATGTAACTCCTTTCGTAATTAACACTCAAATCACAGATCACATCACAACCATGATAGAGTTTCACACAGGTATAAGGAATATGAACAGTAAAGAACCTGAAACAAAAAAAATTGTTGATTATAACAAGCTCGAAAATATAATCAAAACGGTGAACTGGAATGACGTATACTCAACCGATGACTTGGACAGGGCGACAGAAGCATTGGTAGGGCAAATTAAAGAGGTACTAAATGAGTGCTCAAAATAAATAGCAATAAAATCAAAAAGAAAAAGGAAACCCTGGGTTACTGCAGTTCTTATAACATCTATTTGAACTAGAAATGAATTATATAATATATGGAGGCGAAATAAAAATATTAGCATGAAATCAAGTATCTTTAGAAAATATAGAAATCAACTGAATACGTTATTAAAAAATGCCGAAAGTTATCATTATAGGAGAGAAGTAGAAAAAACTAAATCAAGTTCTAAACTCTTATAGAAAACAATAAACAACGCGTGCTCGAAAACAAAAAAAAATAGAAGTAAAAGAAATAAGACTTGCCAACAATTCGACCACAACTAACCCAATGGCTATCGCAAATAAATTTTTGAAACATTATACAAAAATTGGGGAGGACCTTGCAAATCAAATCGAAATTCTGGACGATTTGAAGAAGAAAGAAATCTCAATCAAAAATCAATATATCTAAGAAATACCTCTTTAAATGAAATTGAAGAAATAATAAATGATCTCGAAAAACATAAGGCCTCGGGCATAGATGACATATCTGTAGAAATAATCCAACATATCAAACATTACATTAAACATCCACTAACATTTCTCATAAAAAAAGTACTCAACACGGGTTTCTGGCCAAAAAGTCTGAGAACAACAGTCATCAAACCTGTTTATGAAAAAGGAGATAAACTGGAATGCATAAATTATAGACCTATATCCCCCATCACAGGGATAAAAAAGTTGTTGAATACGTGATTGAGAATAGACTGGTGAAATTTTTCGAAAAATACAACCTATTATCTCCAAATTAGTACGGTTTCAGAGAGGCCAGGTCAACACAGGATGCAATGAAGGAATTAAAAACTCAGATACATAAAGCTCTAGATAAAAGCAAACCCTGTCTTTGCATATTTGTCGATCCGGCCAAAGCCTTCGATACGGTTTGCCACGGTAAACTACTGAATGCTCTAGAAGATCTAGGAATCCGCAGAACGTGTTTAACTTTAATGAGCAGTTATTCGTCTGAAAGAATACAATGCGTGAGTATAAATAATTAAAAAAGTGACTTTGAACGGGTGAAGTTCGGAGTTCTCAGGGAACCATACTCGGACCTATTCTATTCACAGTTCATCTCAACAATCTTTTTCTTGTTCATACTAAGGGAACAATAATAAGTTACGCTGATGATACAGCAATCATTTACGGAGCTGAAACCTGGCAAGCACTCATATTCAAAGCTCAGAACGACTTCAAAAATATCAGTGAATGGCTCAACTATAGACTATTAACAGTCAACTATACAAAAACCAAATACTTAGCCTTCTCAATAAACAAACATAATTTACAACCCCTTAAAATCCAAAATGGATCTAATATCACTCAGATACCTCAAACAACCAAAATCTGTTACCTCGGTAGTAGACTTGACAGTAATCTCAAATGGGATCTGCAGGTTAAAAAGTTAGTGCTGAAAATACGGAGTTTGCTATCTGAATTCAAACTCCCTTAAAAACTATTGACAGAAAAACAACTACACATGTTATATTACGCACTCGTGGAATCTCAGCTGAGATATGGCGTGATAGCTTGGAGAGGAGCATACAATTGTACTTCAAAAAACGTGGAAATGATTCAAAAATGGATTTTGAAAATAATATATGACAAACCAATCACTTTCTCGACCGATGACCTTTATAAACTTGGAAAAATCCTAGATATACGTCAGATTTTCTATTTGACGGTTGCCATAGAAGGAAAAGCAAAGATAAAATATCTTCAGAAAACTCTTACTGTACAAGAATGAAAATGTATACTCTCATGGTACCATTTGTAACTAAGACAGTAACACAAAGATCGAGTATATTTCTTGGACCAAAAATTTATAATGATTTACCAGTTTCACTGAAAAAATTGAACTCCCTCTCTCTTTTCAAAAAGGAATTGAAAGTTTGATTACTTTCTTGACCAAGAATATTAACACATCAAATTATTGATCAATAATTTACCCCCTTCCAAAATAAACCACGCCAAATTATCTATCTTGAATAAAGTTCCTGAATACATTTTCCAATTTTCAACAACACACGAACCATTAGAAATTTTTAGTATTGAATTTGTGGCTCTGTCTGGTTGCGGTGGAGAAGAAAGGATCAGAGACAACCGACATCAACACAAGTTTTACTATTCTGATTTGGTGACTCCGTCTTTCACTTCTCTCCAATCAAATTATATGATCAAACGTTTCATCGACATATATATATATATATATATATATATATATATATATATATATATATATATATATATATATATATATATATATATATATAGATATATATATATATATATCTATATATATATATATATATATATATACATATATATATATATATCTATATCTGTTGATATATAAATTCGGGTGTTTTGGGTCCACCACGCGTAGTCTTCTATGATGCCCGGGGCGCCTGGAAGCGTTGGGTCTTATTGATTACTTCACTCCAAATAATCTATTAGTACACAGGTGTATGTTGAAACCATAGTGATAATTGTTCAAATCAATAAGTAGTGATACTATAAATTATTACTAATTATTGCAAACTGAATTTAAACGAAAATATATGTTATCATCAGCTCTCAACCTCTCACATGGATTTTTCATGTCAAATAACACACTGATTGTACATATCTCCACGTAAAGCTGATAATCTCAACTTAAGTGGATTCTATGATCATTCATAATATATTTGTCTATTTCCACTTTTTATCTGTGAAAATTACATTTGTTACCTTCGATCTCAAATTTTCACCATAACTTCGCTATTATGTAATTGTTTGAAAATGAATTTTTTGAATAAACGTTATTATTTTCATTATTCTACTCGATCGGATAGTTCGCCAGAGCTTTGCGGAACTGGTAAACTGTAGACTGTGTACTTCTTGATTGAACGTCGACTGGGTCCATAATCAGTTGGAAAATCAACTTTCAATTTGAGAATACCATAATATATCCAGAAACGACTACAATTTATTCCAATCGAAGGTTCAGAAAATGTACACAAATGAACTATGATTAAATTACTTTTTCCAGGGTGCAATGGGGACAAAATATTATTGCAATGTAGTTTCAATGTATTTAAAAGAATTTCAAGACTATAAATTTGAAATACGTCTTCGATATCAATCGGCTAGGCTTCCGCGGTCAGAAATGTGCTGGCTGGAACTTCCGGTTGATCCGCGTCTGGAAAGATTTACTTGTCTACGTTTCGACTCCCATTTCGGAGCCATTTTCAAGACTTAGTGACCTTGCGTCTAGGTCTGAGTTGTCTCACTAGCTGGCTATCATCACTGGAGATCGAGGATAGAAGGTTGGTGGGATTTAAGGGTTCATTAGTAGTTATGGCAGGATCAGGTATCGGACGGTCGATGGGAGGTTCGAACGGATTGGTTCCCAAGTCGGAGTGAATAGAAGTATGTCGGACCAAAAGTGGTTTCCAGGTATTGGGGAGTCTTTGAGAATCGTCGCGTTTATTGAGACAGTTGGGACGTTTTTCGATTTCAATGGCTTCACGGGTAATTCTAGTTTGGAGGGTTTTGGCTGTGGCAACGGTTTTGGTGTTTTTGAAATCTATTTTGTGGCCTGTTTCTAGATGATGTTGGAATAATGCTGAGTTTGTGTCAGAATTACGGACTGCTAGTTCGTGTTCATATGCTCTACAGGACACTCGTCGGTTGGTCTGGCCGATGTATGTTCTGGGACAGTTAGAGCATGGTATTTCATATATTCCTTGGGTTTCATTGGGGATTGTGTCTTTGGGTGTTCGAAGGTAGGTGGATATTTGGTTGTTAGCTGTGAAAATGGTTTTGATGTCATGTCGGGTCAGAATTCGACTTATTTTATCAGTAACACCATGAATATATGGAAGGAAAGCTTTTTGTCGTTCAGGTTCGTCCTTCGGGGGTCTAGGGTGAAGATCTCGGGTTTGCTGGAGTTTAATAGACTTGTGGATTTGGGAATCGAAAAAATCGTTCTGGGTAAGTGCGGATTTGAGCTTTTCCATTTCATTGGATCTATTGTGGTTATCGGTGAGTAGACGTAGACAAGTAAATCTTTCCAGACGCGGATCAACCGGAAGTTCCAGCCAGCATATATATATATATATATATATATATATATATATATACAAGTATAATTAATCTAGACTTTCTTTAGTATGTTTATAGAAGTTGTGAATGCCATTGAGACATGTTTTTTCGTCGTTATGGTTTTATTGAAGACGAATAGAGATTTTATGATGTTGTGTGTCAATTGAGAACAGTCCCTTCTATTTTCAATTCACGCAGCAACTTCCCGCGGCAGATTAGAAACCTGTCTTTCTTCACTTATGTAGATTCCAATATTGATCTTCAATTTATTCAGATCGTGGTAGGTCAACAATCGAAAATACTTCAAAAAATATTACCACAAATAATGACTTCAAAATAATATTTCCATCATCCTTATTGATACATTCGGATCTACGTAACCGATTATTATTAGTGGAAGAAGCTGAAACTAACTTTTCTTATAAAGATTCTGAATTAGTAATGAGTTGCATTATTTGTGTGTATCATTATTTATTGAATCAGAATGTCTTGCAAAAATTGCATGTTTTGTCATGTTATGCTTGGAGATTTTTGGTTCTATTGAATGAAATTTCTGTAGGCTCATCAACTGTATCCGTGGTTGATTGGTTTCAAGTGTCCAGAATATATTATTATTATACCAAACAAATATTTAAACAATACACTGAAAGTTTCGGTATATGCCCGAAGAGCAAAAACACTTGATATAGGAAGTATTTGAAAAAAACACAATATTCAAACTACAATGTATGATATTTATATAATGCAAGTTGAACAATAAAATTATTCTTAACGAAATGGACGCAACGACGATGCTTTCCGCACTGAATCTGAGTACGCATCTGCGCTGAAACAGTAAAGAGCATTCGTTTGACCGCCATTGCACATTCCAGCAAACCACGAGGCGATCACGCTCTGATCATTGTTTACATGCACTGAATCTTATATTTGAATTCACTATAGATGAATGTATTTAATACTCTAATTTCAACACAACAATTCATGGTCGAGACATCTGTCATGAATACTGGTAAGATTTGGTTTGAAGGAAGAAATTGAAAAAATGCATGAAAAAAAATACCAACTAGATAGACTCATATAGCAATGGTGGGGTTTATGTTCGTCACTAAATTGTATCACAAAATCCGTTTGAAATATATTGTTGGAAAGAGGATATGTTTGTGAATTTGATAAGCTTCTCGGTTTTTCTCTTTTATCTCTCAGAGTTTCGCACTAACCTGTTCGTGAGAAGTGGTTGAATAACTCAATTTCAATTGGTATGGATTGGGAGGCCACTTCTACTCTTATCTTTGATTATGCATATGGATGTTTTTCTGTTTTATTTTTTCATTCATAGGATATTTAACCGTACCCTATACTAAATAAGCGATGAGATTGAAAACTTTGGTAAAAAAGTTGAAATTTTTCCTAGAGATCAATTGCCCTAACACCAAAATTATATTTTTTTGTACTCGACGCACGTTTCGCTCACAAGGTTAGCATCTTCAGGAAAAAAAATTATAAAATCAATCAAGTTTCAAGTACTCTATTCTGTTTGACTTTTCTTCTTTTTTCATTCTCAAGTAACCTATTGAGGTAATTGACCTGCATCAAATATACTTTTGTTAATGAAATAGTCAAAGCTGACTAATGAGTTCAATATCAAGCCATTTATCAAAGGAGAAAATATAAATAAAAAGTGAAATAAATATTTTACTATCTTTCGATCGCTATTCAGAAAAATTCATATAGACATAAAAAATCAAGTACAGAGTAAACGGAAAAGGACCCTTCGATGTATAGTAGAGCACTTGGAGCCTCTTGCACGGGTTCGACTTGAGCCAGAAACTTTTTCTCAACCCGTTCCATTTATCCAATATTCGAATCATTGACAACTTTTCTTAATCATTTCTGAATTGAAAGGAAAAGTTCATTATTCTGAAAACAAACAATATTCAAGGACCGCTTGGTAAAATATAAATATGATTCCGTCCTGTGATTGGCTGTTTACCACGTGTTGAAGCGTTCAATATTGCTTTTTGTTGAGCACATAAGCGCCCTCATCGTTAGAAAATCTCCCTTGTCTATCTTCATTTATTGATGTCCCAATGAATTCTTTCACTACAGATTCTACAACTGTCCCACGAAAAAAAGTTTAGAAGTTTCTCAAGTACGTTTCTTGTATACTAAGAGCGGAATAGTTTTGCAAATTTGTAGACAAATGAAAGCATTGCAAACTGTACTTGTTGAATTGAACAGGATCAGTCATTTCTCTATTAATCATTTTCAACTTCATACATAACTCGTGAGAACTCCACTCTCCGAAACATGAACGTGGATAAAAATTCAATATTCATACTTCGATGCCGAGACAAAATTTGCAATAAATATATATCACACCGAAATGCATATAGCACTCGCATAAAAATACAAAAGCCCATCGGAAAGATTAAAAACGATCGCAGTATTTTTTTTCTATCGATCGTAATTTAAATTAAAATGTAACACAAAAAGTTGAAACGAAAATTGCGAGCTCATTTTGATATGCATCATTTTAGTACAAAAAGTCAGCATTACGTTAATAAATATTCATCTGCAAATACGTTGAGTATAGCAGGACCAGTCATAACTACATATAACAATAAATCTGTGCATATTAAAAATAGCAAACCAGAAAAAATGTAATCGACACAGAACAATACGTAGTTAAATCGATATTTGGGAGAAGATGATGTGTGGGTTGTTTGATAGGGTGAGCTCTATGGATAATCCAGACACGTGCTTTTTCATGAAGCTCATGGAGCCTTTTTGCACAATCGGACGCTGTGCTCCAATCTGATTGTTGAATATCATTAGCAGGAATACAGTAATACTGGGTTGGCTGAGACTTAAGTGAATAAATCAGATATCAGACGTGGTTTTAACAATGGATGAGAAGAAATATAAAATGATTTCATCAGTTGCTAGACCTCAGTACTACTTCTCATTGGAGAAAAGGCGAAAAGAACTAGAAATTCGAATTCTAACAAATCCACGTTTCGACTATTTATTTGATCTTCCTCAAGACATCACAAAGTTTATATGAAAAAATAATAATATAATATGAGAACATATATTGTCATGCATATGATAAAGAATACTGCGTGAACCATCAGGCTGTTGATGATATTTGAAATGTGAACTGGAAAATTCAGAACATAACGAACGCAACAGGAATATGGCCCACATAACAAACCCAGCAGCATAATAGACTGCCTCCGCTGAAATATGATGTAAAAGGTTTTTTTGGATAAGCTACGAATGAATCCGCTTCTTCATTTCAGTAAAAATTATAGATTGAATGACTTCCTGTGAGGAACTTCTATCTCTATAAGACGAGACACCCATAGACGAAAATGGCAGTCACGTCCTCTTCGTGCTACTAGCCACTAATTCTTGAAACAAAAAAATGATATCATCTCACTCACTCACCGTGCACTGGACAACTCATTACGTTTTTCTGGTGGAGCATCAAAAATTTGTTCGGGAAAAGAAAGGGGGGAAGCTTATACTATTTCCATTGTAGATTGTTGGTCTTATCGAACAGGGCTTCTCGTTAAAGTTACCTAACCTAACCTAACCTAACATAACCTAACCTAACCTAACCATTTTGTGAATAATGTATATTCATCAATCAGTATTCAAAATGAGTTCTATCAATGCTGATATGAACTTCAAATTAGATGTCGGAACGTATGAGTTTGAGCTGAAAATACCCTGGTATCAGTAATACTATAGGAGATATCAGTATCAACCATTACTTGAAAAAATACATTTGTAGCAAGTCGAAACAAAAATGTTTGAGCCATACAAACAAATGAACAGCCAACAAACATTTTAAATAGAATACAAGTGAAGAAAATGTCTACAGTTCAATTGAATGATTAACAAAATAGGTATGTAACAAACATTTCATTTACACGAACACAACTATCATCAGGGTGGCGGTCTTAAGATAAGCACATCTAGTGTTGTTCATGAACCTGTGAATGAATATTTCAAAATATCAAACACTTGTACAATCAGAATGAATATTAAACTAAAATAGAAAATTACATAAGAATATATAAAAAAAATTAATGAAATATGTAAAAATAAAATCTCATCTTTATATCTAGAATAAAAATAAAATTGTAGAAGTGGATGTGTTAAGCCTTGCGTAGATCCAATACTTCCAGAGGTGCATTCTCTTCAATTCGGTATGATCGGCCACTCTGAATAATGGTTGTCCAGTTGAATGTAGATGAAATCCACTCTTTCGGCAATTTGCAATGGTTTTTAAAGCATGAGGAGTTAAAATGAAAAATCCAGTTTCATTATATTTTGGTGAGTATACTATCGCAATTGCTTCCGGTATCAGTAATTGGTAAGGATGATGGGTATGAAGATCACCACTTGAAAGGAATGCAGTTTGAGTGGGGTGAGTGTGAATCCATCCTATTGTTATCAAATTATGTTGATCTTGATAATCAAAAATCTCCTCTTCATCCATTGCCATGCAATAATCTGAGGTTCCTTTTTGTTTTGGGAAAATCATGTGAGTTATAATTAGCTCATTACTTTCGAGTCTGCCTGTTAGAATGCCACATGTCTCAATATTTTCAGAAGTATTACTTTGTGACATAGCTTGGAATATAGTCACCACTTCAATTGGTACCACTATAAGTCTATGTATGTCATACTCCTCTTGGACACTGATTTTTGAGGGCTTTCTGTTGTGGTCTACTGTCGGAAGGTCATGAAGACTTGTGATTGTTGGAAAATCGCTTGAATTATTCAATGATTTCGAACCATATGTTCCAGTTGTAATTTTACATGTAGAGGAAAGCGAGATGAATTTTCCTGGGATGATTGGTTGTTGTGGAAGGCTTCTGCAAATTCTTGAGCAAATTCTTGAGACCGGGAAGAAACAGAAGATGTAATTTTATTGTCGGAATATTGTGATTTGGGAACAAGAGGAATCATGAAAAATTCATCGAGACTTTTGGAATTAGGAATAGTCCCGAAACAAGAAGCTGCATTTCCCCTTTGTATTAAAATACTGATTCTTTGAATCAAGAAACTGGTAGCTCTTGGGTCGTTGGTTTCCATGGTGATTCGATGGCCTATTTCATTTATAAATGTCTTCGCTTGAGCCGAATGTTTCGATTCCAACTGGATAAAAAATGTAGTTATCTCCTAAACTTGAATATTTCCTTCTCTTCGAAGATTCTGCAGAAGTAGCTGCTGAGCCACAGGATACGGATGTTGTGAATTGGTCAGATGTTTGTATATGTGGTTATGAATTTGCCAATGGAGATTTATAGATGGAGGTAGAAGGAACCGTCATTATGTTGAGTTTTTTAAAAATGGGTTGGCAGGTATCTCTGAACCCGGCACCAGAAATTATTATAATAGCTCGCGCTTTCGTAGTAATAATATTTTCTAAGCACTTGGGCAGTTTCCCCAAAGGAAAGTTCCGTAGCCAGCATGGGAATGAAAAGAAGGATGATATGCCTATGAAAGAGAGTTCAGGCTGACGAAACTATTCAATTGCATGAGTAGAAATATGTATCTGGGATGTTTCGAGCCTAATTCTTCGATGTGATATGACCAAATCAGAGTATCGTCTAGGATGATGCCTTGTAGTTTGACAGTTTCACCTTCAGCTATATTATTATTTGTAGAGGATGTGATTGTTTGAGATTTATCTTTATTCGAATTAAAATGGTATTGAACCGTTATTGAACCATTTCTCAGCCTGAATTACCACAGTTTCCATTGCGGCTAGCAAGTTCTTACATTTTGGTTGGTACACAGGAGAGTTGTAACATCGGCATAGATTACGCATTCATATGCTAATGAGTGAAAGAAGAAGTCGTTCATATAAATAATAAACAACAGAGGTCCCAAAACGCAAGCATGTGGTACTCCAGATTCGATTGGCAAAAGTTCTATTAACACCAAGATCAACGCATTGTTTAGGATTGTTCAAGTAAGAGCTAAAGAGAGAAAGTGCAACTCCCCTGATTCCAGTTTCATTAGTAGATTGTGGTGAAAAACACAGTCAAACGCCTTGCTCAAATCGCACAATGTGGCAAAGCTATGCTGTTTCTGTTGAAAACCATCAACTATGCTCTCAACCACACAAACAACAGCTTGTATCGTAAAACAAGATTTTCTAAAGCCATATTGATCCGTGTTGAGGAGATAGGTAACTCCATAGTAGAGATATAGTCTTTTTTCCAGAATGATTTCACAAAGTTTGCCAAATATAGGGACGATAAAGATAGGTCGATGATTCTTACTGAGGGTTTTATCGCCTTTTTTGAAAATTGGAATGACCTAACTGATTTCAAACATATCTGGAAAAGTACCCCCTCTTATACGCTAAAACTATTTGTAGCGATGTCTGTTTTTCGAGAATACCTGAGGATGTTTACCCCTTCTGTTATTCTGGCTTATCAACTGCAATAAAATACCCGATTTAATCCCATTGTGTACAACTTAAGGGTCTAATTGGTTTTATTATAATCCTTCAGTCAATACCATTTATTGTGAAAACTACTATATCTAGTATTTTTCATATTTATAAATTGCGCATAGTGATCGGAGAGACAGGGATCAATAACGCCAGACTCATAGCTGTTTCCTTCGAAGTTTGTGAGTATATTGTCTATGCAGCTCTTTGAACCATTATCAACTCTGGCAAATTCTTTGATAGTAACCTCAGGTCCAAAAGAGTTTGTTGGACAAATCAGATTAGTGAAATTCGAAGAAGGTCTCAAGAAGTTTATGTTGAAATCTCAGAGTGATATAAGCTGCGTATATTTCTGTGAAATGAAGATTGAAATTCCAAGCTTCCCAAGAAAATAGAGCAATCTTCAATGCACGCTGATCTATAGACTGTGATGATGGCAGTTTGTGAGATAAGGAGTTCGATGCCCCATACTTCAATATTACGCTCGATACAAAATGTGTCGTGTTTAAGAGGTTTATGTTCGATATTACTACGAATCAATATGGCCACACCACAGTGCACATGCTTGGATCTGCAAAAGAATGATACCAAATTATAGTTAGGTACGTAACATAGTTGCAAACATTGATCGTCCAACCATTGTCGAGTTTCTCAACATTGGCCTTCGAAAAGGTGCCTTTTATATCACCTAGAAGTTCTTCAGCTGTAGTAAACAATCCAATTTCATTTTCACATTTTTCCATATGAGGCTATTCGTTGAATGTCAAGTTGAAAGATTCCTCAGCTGGAGAAGTCAATGATCTTTCGATAATTTTTCAACCACCAATTCAACACATTTATCACGATACCGTATAATTTCCATAAGTCAATCTTTTTCGAATACCATCAATGTTGTATTATCCGAAACTGATTGCCGTGAGCTCAACCATATTCGAATATGAAATAGATAAAATATCGATAACATATGTCAAATATATAGCTTTTCTTTTTTGAACGGGTCAACTAAAAAAAATTGAAACTTGTGGGATAATGAATTTGTTCTAAAAATTGTTGTTGTTGTTCCGTTAACCAGCTGACAAACGTCAGCCCTCAGCAGTCGAGACTTGTACGAGCAATGGATCAACGAGGCCTTAGCTTTCAACATGCGATTACTCAGAACGGTGGCCCGGCGAGGATTCGAACCCCGGCCTTCCTCTTGATAGACAGATACGCTAACCATTGCACTACCGAGACCACGTTGTAAATGGATGCATAAACACTGTATTTTGGAGTAAAATTGAGATATGGGAATTTCAAGATGGCGACTGGCTATGTGTTAAATAAAAATTTAATGAAAAGAGGGGTCTTGTGATATATTTTGAAGCTACTGACGAATACTTCACAACCCTAGAATGACAAGTCAATATCTTGATAAACTACAAAATTGCAGAACATTTAATAGTCGGTATCTTGAAATTTTCATGTCAATTTTACTCCAAAATATGGTATTCATGCATCAATTTCATTTCGTTTCATAATAGGATATGAAACTGGAAGAATCAAAGATCGATTGTTTGAAGAAAAGGAAACAGTCAAATTTGCTGATGCGGTTGAGATAGCATCGACCAAATCAAATATTGGTGTTGAAGTTTTCAAGGAAGGAGATTTAGATTCGATTTATGCGAAAACAGGTGGAAAATCAAAAACGAGTTATATTACTACAACAAACTATGAGTATCAAGGTGAAGTAGGCAAGAGAAACTCACCTGGTGGTTTATTTTCCGAATGTGCAGTATGTGGGTGAATAAATCATTCAACAGATAAGTGTTCCTATCGAGATTGTTATTGCCATATCTGCCAAGGAAAAGGGCACTTGGCTCCATGTTGTCCAAATAGAAAGTTCTAAAATTGTTCTAAAATTGTTCGTTTCCGTTAACCAGCTGACGAACGTCAACCCTCAGAAGTCGAAACTTGTGCGAGCAATGGATCAACGAGGCCTTACCTTTTAACGTGCGATTACCCAGCACGTATTCAGGTTATCAGAATAATAAAAATACCAAATATAGTTCGAATAATTATTTGGATAGTTATGAATTTTCATTATTTTCTGTTGAAGCAAAAAATTATCCGATTCAGGTAACAGTTAAAATTGACAAGCAAAATGTCACTTTCTATTTGGACACAGGAGCAGGTTACATTGTGATTTCTAGATCATTTTATGGAAATTATTTTTCACATAAGCGCATTCTTGATGAGCATAAAACTCTCACCCTTTACAATGGAGACCATAAAGGTGTGTTCAGATATAATCGGGCCAGCATTCCTGCCAAATTTCAAAAAAATTTGGAAACGTTACTTCAAGGTTTGGAGGGTGTTGTTTGTTTTCTAGATGATATATTGGTCACAGGAATAGATAGAAAACAGCATATTGATCGTTTAGAGAGGATTTTAAATAGATTGCAGTCAGTCAGGATTTGAGTTATCTTTGATAAAATGCGAATTTTTCAAATCTAAAATCACCTATTTAGGATATGATATGGACAGATATGGACTCCATACATCTGAATCGAAAATATCAGCTATAAATAATGCACCTATTCCATCCGATGTAACTTCTTTGAAATATTTTTTGGGTCATGCCAATTATCATGGCAAATTTGTAAAAAATCTGGCAATGATATTGAATCCTTTCAAATCGTTGAGACAGAACACGGTATGGAATTGGTCTAGTGAGTGTCAAGCAGCATTTGACAAAGCTTAAGAAATCCTAACGTCGGCAGATATTTTAGTGCATTATAATCAAGATTTACCACTTTTACTAACAACAGATGCAAGTGAAACAGGTCTAGGCGTCATGCTATCTCATATCATATCTGATGGTTTAGAGAAACCTATTGCTTATGCATCGCGGACTTTAACTATTGCTGAATCGAAATATAGTCAGTCAGAAAAAGAAGGTTTGGCGGTTATTTTTGGACTCAGTAAATTCAATAATCATTTATTTGGTAGAAAATTCAATCTAGTGATAGATAACAAACCTCTCCCACATATATTTCACCCACATAAAAACTTACCTCAATTTTCAGCAAATAGGTTAAGAAGACGGGACCCTCATCTTATCAAACTATCAATACGATATGAAAATCGTTAAGTCGGAATATAACCGAGCCGATTTTTCATCAAGATTACCTGATTCTTCGGAAACAATAGAGTTAGAAGAGATTGATTTGAATTTTATTCAATATTTTTCAGATAATGAACATTTTTCAATGAATTTTGGAAAGGTGAGGGAACATACTAGGAGGGACGAGCTTTTAGTTGAAATAATTGAAAGTGTTCGAACTAACTGGGATGAAAATAACTCAGAATTCATTCCAAATAAAGAAGTAGTTCCATTTTACAGATTCAGAAACGAACTGAGTATAGAATCAGAATGTTTATTATGGAATAATAGAATAATTATACCCAAATCTCTGCGAAGTCATATTTTAGATAGTTTACATGTTTCACACATTGGTGTAATATAAATGAAAAGTTTGGCTAGGTCATATTTTATGTGGCCTGGACTAGATGAGGAAATTTGTATGACTTGTGAAAATTGTTTGATGAATGAAAAATCACCGAGAAAAGCGTTATTGAATATTTGGCCTTGGCCAGAAAAACCGTGGTTTCGTTCACATCTAGATTCCATGGGACCTTTTATGGATAGGCAGTTCCTGATTTGAGTTGACGCTCACTCTAAATGGTTGGAGGTTTCTCCCATGAAATCTATCACTTCCTCAGCAACCATAGGAATCTTACGTTTATGTTTTGCACGTTATGGCTTGCCACATCAAATTGTGACGGATAATGAAACATTATTTTGCTTCAAAGAATTCGAGGAATTTTTGAGAAAAAATTATGTTATCCATATAACCTCACCTCCTTATAATCCATTTTTCAATGGAGCTGCAGAAAATGCTGTGAAAACGGTAAAAAATGCACTGAAAAATAGTTTGGGCAAAACTAAACAAATAGGTATAAATCCGGCAATAAATAATTTCTTGATTGACTATAGAAATACCCCACATTGTACAACGAAAGTTAGCCCGGCTAGTTTGATGTTTGGAAGGAATTTGCGTACTGGATTCGATGTCTTATTTCCAAAAAAAATCAGGTCGGAGAAATAGTAAAAAATAATGTTATTGATGGACAAAGGGTCAACTTTCCTTTTTTAGTTCCTATATAAATGGAAATCGAAAACGAAAAAGAAAGCTCGCAACAACAGAGAGAACATTCTGCAAACAGTTGGTGGAGGATACAAATGTAACTCAATGAGTTAGATAATCGATTAATGGCAATTTATGGGTGGGTTCACAAAATTGGATGTTCCGGTGCTCCTGAAGAAGTGGACCCAGATATGGAGCATCCACGATACCAACACCTGAATTACCAACTGATATAGCAGTGGATTTGGATGATGATGCTGAAATTATTCATATTGAGGTGGAGACTGTCTTGGCAGCTGAAACATTGAACATGCCTCCATGCACTTCAGCACAAACAAAGGGTAAATTTTTTGTTACTCTCACTGAATATAGCATATACCAACTACTACTGTTCTAAATACAACGATGACTATGTTCTTCAGGTGCAGTTCAGAAAGTACCACTAGTTAAGAAGAAAACGGTTTCGAATGTTACTACCAAACTAGAAAAAGCTGCACAAAGCTACAGTCAGAGTACCGAACAAATAGCTCTAGCTGTAAGTGAAATGGCCAAGGCCATTTCTCAACTTGCAGAAGCATTTTCTAAACTTGCCGACGCTATGAAAAATAGATGATCATTCGAATGATTTCATTATGCATACTTCCTGTGAATTAAGTTTGGGAGCTCTCGAAAACCGTTTTTAAAAATAAAACTTTATTTCGAAAAAGACTCAAAATGAATTATAACTATATTTCGTTGGCAATGTGAAAGCCAAAAGTACAATTATAACTGAATAAAAATGAGATGAACTCGTATTTATAACATTAGACAAATCTGGGTGAAAAATGCAGCGTCGTTGAATTCCCAGTATCCAGCGTGTGACACCTGATGCGAATGCACTCTGAGGCTGGCTCTTATCTATTCTCCTGGCATAGGTAGTCTGTACATAACACCTCCCCTCGTTGTTTGGAAATTAGGGTTGAATGTTCAAACCTGATTTCTAATCCTGAGATCCTCAATGGGTGTGTTCTGGTTTTCAGCTTGTTGTTCAGTCGTGGTTTCATTGGGAAGTTTAATGTTCTTCATCAATAGGATTGAGGTCAGGTAGGCTGCAATACCAATTAGGATGATGTACAGGAATATTGTCCATAAGCTGATTCCTGGTGATATGTAGGGTTCTTCCTCTTCACGAAGTCTATCGCGGACGTGGTCCATTTGGTTTTGAATAGTCTTCAAATCGTCGAGGTCGAGTGGTTCAAGTCGAAACGAGGGTATTTCTTGGATGTTTTTCATGAGATACTCCTCAGGTTTAATGTCTAGGTGAGGCACCTTGAGTATTTTAGTCTCGGTACTTGGATTTTTGTGGGTCTGAAGGATAGTGGTTTCTACTTTCAATTTGCAGTTTTCTGGGATTTCTATGATGTACGTTCCTCTAAGGGATGAAGTTTCCTCTTCGTTATCGCACATCGATGAAGTCGTTGTTTCGTTCGGGAAAACTGCAATCCATTGGTTGGGGTATATCTTCTGAATTTTCGTGTCCCGTAATTTGATTGGTTCTGGATGACAATTCTCATATGTTTGCGTGAATCGGATGAGGTGCACTTCACATGGAGTCTGCACATTAGTTGGTTGGCTTCTGGAAGGGTACATAGGGCTTCACCTGGAACGACTTCTTGGCATGGCTCGTTCGAAAATATATAGTGATGCTCATTGAGAAAAAGGAATTTGTTTTCCGAGATGATGATTTGGAAAAGGTTCGGTTTGGTTTCAATGGGGAGAGAGTATAAGTGATAATAATTATATTTCTCGATTTCAGTGATCGGCACTTCCAATATAAAAACTAGTTTGAATTCTTTTTGGTATGCCTTGATGGTGGTTATTTTCTCAAAAACGATGATGTTTTCTCTACTAGGAGTGTAGGGAAGTACAGAGTCATCTAAATGTTGAGAGATCTTCTGTAGTTCTTCAAGGAAGTCTTCTGCTTCCATAATAGATGGATGGAGAACTGCTATTTTGGCGAAAGTAGTCGCAGTTTCCAGGTCCTCGAGTATTCTCAGAATCATTTCGGTAGTGGCTATCAGTTGTGTGAAGACTGTATTCATGTTCAGCCTCTCATATGTTTCGACATACGACGTTATTTGTTTCTTGATCATTCCTTCCAGCTGAGTAAGTTTCAATTCGGTGGTTAGTTGATTCTTCACCACTGTGTGTATTGTGGAATTGAATTTTTCAATTGCCCTTGTTGTGAGAGAGATTTGTTCCTCTAATAAAACCTTCCGTTTGTTTTGTTGGTTCTGAAGCATTTGGATTGCATCTTCATATCTTTGTCCATCTTCCGCATCTAAGTTGCCTGTTATAACTTTCACGATGCTTCCAAGAACATTTACGAGTGCTCGTTTCTTCCGGGTCAACGATATTGTTGAAAAAATTTGTGTTAGCTCATCTTTGATTTCGTTCAGCTGTTGCCCCATTATATGAAGGTAGTTTTGCATGTCTTGATGGGGATTGGAACTATGACTTGGGAAGGCTGTTTCCATATGATTGGTAATGTCCTTCATCAATTGGTATTCTTGAATAAGGTCATGAAGATCAAAAATCCTGATGAAAGTCCAGTAGTCGATGACGTTTTGGGCTGTACCAAGTTTTTGTGGCAGCAGACCTGGATTTTCGGTTATTTTTGTTGTAGTTATTGTTGCTGGTTCGACTGTCCCAACGGTCCAGCAGATTGGTCTGGAACAATAGGGTGTCTTAAGTTATCTAAATGTACTTCACGTTTTTGATTGTTTTCATTATTTGTTATGATACAAGTATTGTCTGAATTGATTCGATCAATAGTGAATGGTCCTATATATCGGTTTTTCGATTTGTTCCTTTCGCTCTCCGGGTTTCTTTCGAAGACTTGATCTCCTACTTTGAAAACGTTTTGTTCATGATGATTTTCGTTTCTTTTGGAAATTATACGTGTTTTGTCATTTTGCATTTTTTTTGACCTTTTCATAGGTTAGTGAAATTTTCTTACGATGATCTTCTATATATTGGTGATAGTATTGGCGATCGTAAAATATATCATATGGACTTCTCGAAGCGGTGTGTCCGAAAATCAGCTCCAAAGGTGTATATCCTGTGGCAGAATGGATCGAATTGTTATATCCTATTATAGCATATGCCATCAATCTTTGCGGTGTGTCGGTGGAGTGATTTTTTACGATACGATAATGTTCAGTTAGGGTACCATGTAATCTTTCGATCAATCCATTTGATTGGGGATGTTAAGGTGTTATAAAGTGTATATCAATTTTATGTAGCTTCAAGAGGGAAGAGACTGTTTCATCCTGAAATTCAGTTCCTGAATCGAAAGTGATTGTTTCTGGTGTTCCAAAATGTTGGAAAAATTGAATGAGTTTATCTGCTTTCTCGATGGCATTTTTGGTGTTCACGGGGTACGCCTGTCCAAATTTAGAAAATTCGTCCACTATGGTGAAGAAAGTTTGACCTTCGATTGTGAATAAATCTTCGTTCAATTTCTGAAACGGTTTTGTTGATGTTTCAGTTATTCGCAAAGGTATTGTCGGTCTGTGTCTCTCGTATTTGGTTTTTTTACAAACCAAACAAGAGTTTATGAAATTTTCTATCGATTGTTTCATATTGTTCCAAAAATATTTTCGATTGATGGCTTTATAAGTTTCATTGATGCCGCGATGATTAGTTTTTCCCTCGTGGTAGTTTCTGATCAGTTCTTCCTGTTCCGATTTATCTTCTACGATTGTCGTCCTATTTGCACACCTTATCAGGATTGGATGATCTTTGTTAAAAGTGGTGCAGAAAGTTTTACAATAATCTCTATACATTTTTCTTTGTCGAAGTAGCAGAAATATTTTTTCTTTGGTTCACAAAACTGTATCAGTAATGCTTTGATTTCCGCATCGTTGTCGTCTTGAGAAATTTGAGCATGTACTATAATTTGTTTGCCTCGTTTTATGACCTTTGGTTGTAGACGATTGTTAAAAACGGTAGTTATTATGAATTGTTTCTCTTTCTTATCGATCGCATCTTGAATAATTGATATACTGTTCGGTGGTTCCGTTTCTTGCCTGGAATCTACGGTGGTTTCCAAAATATCTGGTGGTGCTGGAGGTTCAGGTGGTGTTGAATTATCCAAAAGCATGGGTTCTAAAATATCTGATGGTGAATCTGGAGCCCTGATAACTTCTTGTTGAGTTCCTAAATCCATAGGTTCTGGTGTATTTAATTGATTGCGATTTTCTTCTTCCATCATGATGAGATCATCTAAGAGTTGGTCTAGGTCAGGATCATTTTCTACTTGAGTTGATCTGGCGTCAATTTCTATCGGATTGATTTGGATCCTAGAGAGGGCATCGGCGTTTGTGTTATATTTTCCCTTCTTATATACGACAGTATAGTCATATTCTTCGAGACGGAGTCTCCATCTGACTAACTTTGAGTTGGGATCTTTTAGCGAAAACAGCCACTGGAGCGGACGGTGGTCTGTATACATGACAAATTTTCTTCCGTAAATGTAGGGCCTAAAGTATTTGGTGGCCCAAACAATTGCAAGCAACTCCTTTTCGATTGTTGAGTATTTTTGCTCGGTGTCATTTAACGTCCTTGATGCGAAGGCGATGGGCTTGTCCTCTCCAATTTTACCTTGAGATAAAACGGCTCCTAGGGCATAGTTACTTGCATCTGTTGTCAATACGAAAGGTCTAGTAAAGTCGGGGTATTGTAGAATCGGGTCATTGATAAAAATTTTCTTTGAATTTTCAAAGCTCTCCACAAATTCAGGTGAATGAACAACTTTCGAGTTCTTCTTCAAGCATTTAGTCAAAGGTTTGGTCAGCTTGGCAAAATCTTTAATAAACCTTCTATAGTAGCCAAGTAAGCCTAAAAATGACTTGATTTCCTTCTGGGTTTTTGGTATTGAAAATTTCTGGATGGCAATGACCTTATCAGGATTTGGTTTCACTCCGTTGGGTGTTATGATGTGCCCAAGGTACGCCACTTCTTTCCTTAGAAATTCGCTTTTGTCAAGTTGTATCTTGAAGTTAGATTTCTTTAGCCGCTCGAATACTTCTCTCAGATGTTCCAGATGTTCTTGTAGAGAAGTAGAAAAAATAATGATGTCATCAAGGTATAAAAGACATTTTTCATTCTGAATGCCCCTGAGGATGTTGTCCATAACGCACTGAAACGTCGCCGGAGCGTTCTTTAAACCGAACGGCATCCTCTTGTACTCATAGTGACCGTTTTCAGTGCTGAAGGCCGTTTTTTCGATGTCTCGTTGATCCATTTGTATTTGGTGGAAGCCCGACGCAAGGTCCAAAGTTGTAAAGTATTGACTTCGGCCCAACTTGTCCAGGATATCAGTAATATTGGGGAGAGGATACTTGTCATCTACAGTTTTTTGATTCAATTTTCTGTAATCGATAACAAGCCTCCATTTCTTCCTTCCCGAAGCATCTGGTTTCTTTGGAACGACCCAGAGGGGTGAGCTCCACGAAGATGTTGAAGGTTGGATAATTCCCTGTTGTAACATTGATTTAATTTGGGTTCGGACTTCTTGTTGGTGAACCTGTGGATACCTGTACGACTTGGTAAATATTAGCGTTTCAGCCGTCAATTTGATTGAATGTTTCATTTGGTTATTGAAGGTCAGCGGAATTTGTTCGCAACGAAATATGTCTTTGAACTCTGTGCATAAATCTTTTATTTGAGTCCTCTCCTCATAATTCATATGGTCCAACCGTAAGTTTCGTAAATTTTCCTTCTGGATATCTTCATATATGTTTTCATTTCTTGGAATTTCTTGATCTTCAAAATTATTCATTTCAAATGTATCGATTGGTTCGATATCGATTGGTTCGAATAGATCGATCACCAATGTTTCATTTGTTGGATTGATTATTGTTGTTAATGCTTTTCCGTTATTCACTGTCACATATGCAGATGGCATCTCCAAATTTTGGAATTTTTGGTAGTTTATAACTCCTTCTTTCAAGTTTTTATTGACTGGTACTTCCACGATGTGCTCCATTCTTGGGGAAAGTTCCATATGAAAAATTGTATTTTTCAATTTCGGTTTTCCTTTTTGTTTCTCCTGCTCTCCTTCGAAGTGAAGTGGAATGATGGTTTCTTTGGTAGTGAGCACGTTTCTTCTCAAATCAACTGAAGCTCCAATATTTCATAATAAGTCAATTCCGATCAATCCATCGTACTTTGAATTGAAATCGAATGTGTAGAATTTTTGAAAGAGATCTGGCCGTTTGAAGATTTTTGACAAAGGTATGGTTATGCTACAATTGTGGGTGGAGATATTGTGTGCCGACTGTATTTGAAAGTGGTCTTCCTGAATGTGATGTGGATAAAAGGTATATGCCATATTTGTACTGATGAGGGTTTTGGTGGAGCCAGTATCAATCATGAATTTGGTGTTCGTTTCAGGAATTATTATATACGGTAGTTTGGATATAGATGAAGCATTGATTTCCACTATGTCGTTGATCTGTCCTGGGGCGCTACCCGAAAATGTTGGGGTTCCACTTCGTTTTCAAAAGTTCACTTCTCTTTTGTGGTTCCATAAGAATTTTCGTATGATTGGTAGTCTTCTTGTTGTTGGTCAACCGGATAATATTGATTGTATCCGTATTCTTGGTATCCATCGCTGAAGTTTCCTTCTTCTTGGAAAAATAATTCTCCAGATACAAATGTGGGTCTTGGTTTGGGTTGTGTGTTTTTAGAAAAATTTCCTGATGATGTGTCCATAGGCGTTGGTTTCGGTTGTTGTCGATTCATATTTGGCTGGAAAACATTCCTTTGTGGCGGTCGAAACTGGTGGTTACCTTGAGGCTGAGGCGAGTTCCAAGTAGGTTGTTGCCTGAATGATGGTCTTTGAAACATTCCTTGGTTTTGGGGTATGAAAGGTCGTATAGGTCTCTGGTCAAAATTTTGGTGAATCGGTGTATATGCTTGAATTGGGCGACTTGCTGGATTCCTTGGTTGTGCGCTAGTAGATGGTAACATGCGGGGGTCTCTTCTCTGATTCTGAACTTGAATCAACGTATTAGTTTTGTTACGAGCGTACGAAATGTTTTCTTCTGTCAAAATTTCCGATAGGGCGGTTTCTATATCTATAGGTCCTCTTGATCAAACCATTGATCCCAGTGGTTCTTTCAATCCTGAGAGGAATGCTTTCAGTGTGAGGTTATCGTATAAGGTTACTTTGACAGCTCTCACTTGGGCATTTGCTTCATTGCATGAAAGGTTTGAAAGGAGAAGGCTTCTTATATCTTGCCATCGAGAACCATATTGTTGCGGTGATTCGTTGTTTTCTTGTTTCAAAAGCATCAAGTCTCGGAGCAGTGAATTTTCGTCCCTTTGGTCGGCGAAATTGCGTTGAAGTAGACTGCGGAGATCTGGCCATGTTTGGATTTCTCTTGATCCGGTGATGACTTTTGCTCTCCATGTGAGTTTATTTTTGATAGACGTTATCAAAAATTTATTCAGGAACGCTGTTGGTTCTTCTCTCTTGTAGAACTGGTTCACTATAAGGTCACAAGCTTCGATGAAATCCGCTAGTTCTGCTGGTTCGCCTTCAAATTTGGGAATGGCATCCAAATAACTTGTTTGAAAAGCAGCCATCTCGGAAATAACGATATTCGAAATTGAATCAGCAAGTTGGTCAACTTCAGACATAGAAATGGGACAATGGGGAAAAAATCAATGGATAAATATTGGGAAATGAGCAATCACTCACATCAAAATATGTAGAATCCTCATTGGTCCAATTGGTCCTCTGGTGGTAATCCAAAAATATTCTGATAATCCAATGAATTGATTGGCACTGATAATCCAATACACTGATAATCCAATACACTGATAATCCAATTCACTGATAATCCGATAGTTCACAATTAACTGTCCTTACTTTTTACACTTCAATGTTCAATTTCCAATAATTGATCAGTTCTTATCCGTAATTGGAAATAACTTCGACGATTTTGTTCGAAATCTTCCGGTTCGCGATATAGTAATGGATAAGCGTCGATATTAGATCGCTAAGGGCCACTACTATCCTACAACGACTGTGCCAATTGAGTTTGGGAGCTCTCGAAAACCGTTTTTAAAAATAAAACTTTATTTCGAAAAAGACTCAAAATGAATTATAACTATATTTCGTTGGCAATGTGAAAGCCGAAAGTACAATTATAACTGAATAAAAATGAGATGAACTCGTATTTATAACATTAGACGAATCTGGGTGAAAAATGCAGCGTCGTTGAATTCCCAGTATCCAGCGTGTGACACCTGATGCGAATGCACTCTGAGGCTGGCTCTTATCTATTCTCCTGGCATAGGTAGTCTGTACATAACATGTGATTCGGATTTTTGTGTTCATTGAGTTATTTTCCTTTTTGTTATGTTATGATTGAAAAACTGATTTAATTTATTATTTATTTCATGTCCAGTCTGATTTTTTTTGGAATACATATATTTTCTGTTGATTGAAGTTTTTTTCAAGCAGTTGCATTTATTTCAGTATCATTGAACCATTTCCTGTATCTGGGTCATTACTAGTCTTCTCATTAGTTGTCTCTCTCTCTCTCTCTAGGTTATTGGCCTTTGCTTTCTCCAAGGCGCATTCAGCCACTCATTAGTTGTCCTTCATTGAGATCATCACTATCTAAAAAGAGAAAAGGTATTTTTTATTTTATGAAAGCACTGAAAAATAATAGGCTAGGTTACAAAACATTTGATTTGCACAGGTTGAAGTATTATGAAAGGAGGCAGAAAAAATAGGTATTAGGCAAGTGGTCTATGCAAGTAAAAAAAAAACTATTGATTATTTCAGCATGATCTACATCAGGTACAGGATCATCAACGTTTTCATCTTTAATTTCATCTGGTAAATTATGTTTCCTGCGAATGTTGTGCAAGACTGCACATGAACAAATTATCCGAGATGCCACAAGGTGGCTATAATGGAGAACCCTATCTTTTCGAAGACATCTGAAACGGGCTTTCCAAACTCCAAAGCCTCTCTCCACAACATTTCTTGTACGACGATGCAAAATATTATACACTTCTTCAGGACTGTTAGGTCGAGTGTTGAGAAATGGAGTCATCAGCCAGGGCTGAATGGGATACCCAGAATCTCCTAGAAGAAAACAATTTCTTCGGCCTTCAACATACTTTCTTCTCATGTGACGGTGAATCGTTGAAACATTCCGAATAGCTGAATCATGGGTGGCACCAGGATACTGAGCATTGATGTTTGTAATAATCAAATTTGCATCAAATATCTGAAAAATTATTTCATGGAGTTCAGAAAACGAGTTAGTCATACTTACAGCATGAACCTTTATACTGTGGAAACCCTTCCTGTTGATATAAGCAACTGCTGGATGAATGGGGTCATCAGTTTTTGGGAAAAATATGGCAACATGAGTACAGTCGAGTGTGCCTATTACATTAGGAAACTCCAAATTTGCATTAATAAAACTGAAATTGTGAATAAAGATTCCATTTATTCGATAGTGTATGAGTACTTCAGAACTAACCCATTTTTAGCTTTTCTCACATCCTCATCACTTGAAGGAAATTTGACATAGCGTGGTAACAAATGTGTTGATATAAGAGTGCTAACTTTATTTACGGTTCTACTAATAACGGATTGACTCATTCCCAGGTTCAGGTCTCCACCAACGATAGTTTGATAACTACCATGGCCAAAAAAATGCAGACTTGCAAAAACCTGAACAAACGTTGAATTTTAATTTTTCCACCCAATCAGTCTTTCAATACACACCTGTAAGTGAACAGACGGAACAGTTTAGCAAACTTTTCAGTCGGCAAATCAGAGGGATTGCTGGTATCTCTAATGTGTCGGTATTGTAGTCTGAGAATTTGCCTTATAATTAAACATTCTAATATAATAATAATAATCTTCATTTTCCAGTTGAAAAGTACACACAATATGCAATAACTGAAAATGACGTCGGAATACAAAAAGAAAAAAAAAACAACAAAAAACATTGTTTCAAACACTATAAAAAGTAGCTACAATGACATAAAAATAACAAATTTGCTCGTACTGGTTTCAAGAAGTACATACTCGATATATTCACTAAAAGAGCTTTGTCTGATACGAACGTTCAACAAAAAATTTTGAAATATAATGATGTCAGCTTAAAAACTCCTCAATGGAATAAAAATTTTTTTTCAATCAGTAATTTTTTCAGTCTGGATTTAACAACGTTTAGATTTGATGCATTTTTGGTAGAGGCATCTAGGTGATTGAATATTTTACAGCCCATATATAAATGACTCTTTTGATATAGGGTAGTCCGATGAGCAGTTGGTAAACGAAGATTTTTGGATCCAGTGGCATACGGATGATCATTTGCATTGGAGAAGAACCTATCTTTTTTCAGTCTGGATTTAACAACGTTTAGATTTGATGCATTTTTGGTAGAGGCATCTAGGTGATTGAATATTTTACAGCCCATATATAAATGACTCTTTTGATATAGGGTAGTCCGATGAGCAGTTGGTAAACGAAGATTTTTGGATCCAGTGGCATACGGATGATCATTTGCATTGGAGAAGAACCTATCTTTATTTTTGAAAACATAGACACACAGTTCATATAGGTATAAACCTATCACAGTTAAAATTTTCAGTTTTTGAATGGAGCCCGTCATGATTGACCCCATTCCAATCCAGCAATAATCCTAATGGCAAATTTTTGCAGTACGAAAACTCTCGATAGTGATGAGGATGTACCCCAGCCAAGAATACCATATCGCGAATGGCAGTTGATATTGGCATAATACAGAGTCAGTGGAGCAGTTTCATGGCAATGGTGTGATAGAAACTTGAGTGCATAACAATTTTTTCTCAATTGATTACAAAGCATATCAATATGTGGATCCCAAGACAGTTTATGATCTATCATAAGCCCAAGCATTTTTATTGTTTCACAGAAATTCAACTCTTCACCAACTTCAGAGATCTGAACATTTTTCGCCGTACCTCTCATTGAGGATTTTATGAAAGAGGTTTTTGACCTATTTACCGTTGAGAGATTATTCTCAGACCACTCAATTACTTTCTTGTGAACCTTATCTGATGTGTCCATTAGTTCCTTCATATCTTTAGCCTTTATGAGTAAATTAGTGTCATCAGCATACGATATTACATGGACATTTGAGTGATTATGGAGGAAATTTAACAAGTCATTAGCATAGATCAAAAATAACAAAGGACCCAGGATTGATCCCTGGGGAACGCCTTGCTCAATTTATAGGGAATGGCTTTGGGTATTTTCGATGATTACACTCTGAAATCTGTTACTCAAATATGATTTGATTAGATTTAGTGGCACACCTCTTATACCATATTGTTCGAGCTTGAAAAGGAGAAGTTCATGATTTACACAATCGAAGGCACGCGTAAAGTCAATAAATAATTCACCGATCTGGATTTTACCATCTAAAGCACTAATTACATTTTCTTGGAATTCAAAGCAGTTCCAGTGCTTTTGTTCTTTGTGAATCCATGTTGGTAAGGAGATAGCAACCTGTTTTTAGTCAAAAATAATAATTGCTGATTTTTTAAGTTCATTTCATATAACTTACTGAAACTGGACAACAAGCTTATTCCCCTATAGTTCTCGACAGAGTGAGGGTAATTTTTTTAATAAATTTGGTTGATAAGAGCTAACTTCAGTCTATCGGGAAAAATTTCCTGTTCAACTGATAAATTCATTAGGTATGCTGAAGGAGCGCTCAGTTCTCGGGTACATTTTTTTAGTAAGTTATTTGATATTTGATAATGTACCTTGAATCAATATTCATAACCGCACATACCTATTTTCAATATTTCCGAAATCTTGAAAGAAATAATAATGAAACAAGTGGTTTTCTGCCATATCTCGAATGCTGAACAAGTACTATTATGCGGTTGCTGAGATAGCAATGTTGATAGCAAGTATTCTCTGAAAGTGAAAGATCATATTGCCCAAAATCGATGATCAGAATAGCGATATTACGAATCTCGTATGGTAGCAATATCTTTTCCTTAGCAATATTGCTATTTGCAAACAGAATAGGTCTGAATGGGTGTTTTCAATAAAGACAAAAAGAAAATGATACAATGAGCAGACCTTAACGAATTATAAGGCCTCCTCAACGTCTTTTTTATGATCAGTATTCTCTTTCTTTCTCTTTGTGTTAAAAAATAGAGAGGGAGATGTTATATAGGTAGATTTCAGAACACATTGTAGATTTAGGAATGGATATGTTGTCTAGGTGTTGAATAAATATTGATTGTAATATTGACTAAAATAAACGTCATCACCTTTAAAGATAAATCACTGAAACTATTAATAATTAGTGTACATTACAGTATGCATATTGGTTTTTGTGCAGTGGTTTTGTGCCAAAACACTGTCCCTTATGTGTCTATCAAACATTTTTTCGAAAGTCTTAAGTATGAATGACATAAGACTCATTGTTCTCAGAGCTTTCGCCAATTCTTGACCACTTTTCCCAGGTTTCGGTATGAATGTGGCCATTATCATCCTCCATGCCTTCGGCATATGGCCCATTGCCAAGCTGGCTCTGAGCAATATGCATAGTTTATGATACAAAAGTTCCGGTCTATTTTGCGTGAGTACCGGATAAATGCCGTCCAGACCCGGCGATCCATATGGTTTGACTGAGTCAATGGCCCACTTTGTCTTTTCCACATCTACCACTGTTTTCGCTGTCCTCCAATTCTCACTGGAGGCCTTTTTGGGGGGCTTCAGCTCCGAATTTTGTTAGGTCTCCAGTGTCAAATTTTTGGATACTGAGCCTGGAAAGTGGACTTGAAGCAGCTCTCTTATCGTATCTGCTTCTGTTTTTGTGTATTCCCCAGATTCCAATTTGAGATTGCTTATCGGCACTTGAGTTTCTTTCGGGAGTATTTTATAGAGTCTGGAACATTCTGGAGTCTGTTCAATCTCCTCACAGTGTCTCCTCCATGAGCCTCTCTTCGATTTTTTCATGGAATTATTATATTCACTTAGGGACTTTTTTGTAGTTGTCCCATCTTCGCCCTTTCGAAAGCTTTTCTTGTTTGTCGCGTCATGCGATCCGGATCTTCATTCCACCAGGGCACATTCCTGTTTGATTTCTGCATCGCTGTGGGACAATGTTCATTGAAAGTGGAGATTATAGCTTCCTGTAGTTGGTCTGCCAAGTCGTTTGAATTTCTTAATTCGAAACTCGACCGTCCTAACTTATTTTCCAGGTCTGACTTATAGGCATCAGACACATTCCATTTGTTGACAAAGTTACTTACAAAAGTGGTTCCTATTGTTATGTCTATCACCTCGCTTCGTCTGCTGTTTACAAAGGTCGGTTCCTTGCCTACATTTATGATGTCTAGATTATTCGTCATGATGAATTGTTATGAATACTGACCCCGGGTATTGGTGTATGTACTCCCCCAGGTCGAATGGCATCCAGGCCGATGATGAGATGTGATCTGTCTGCTCCACAGACCCTCACAAGCTCTCCCATCTCCCTGGTAGATGGTGGTTCCGGGTCATCATATGGAAAGTATGCAGATCCAAGGATTATTTCCTCTGGCCCATCCTTGCTTTCCGTCTCCAATTTCACTACCGTCAAGTCGCTGGAACAGAGATTATTGAGCGGCAGTATATTCATTTCCTTTCGGATTAAAACGCATGTTCGTGGGACCTCGGAGGTCCTGTTGTAAATCAGCTCCCCCCAATACCCCCAAACCCCATTATTTTTTCCCGGTATACCCAGGGTTCTTGAATAAGGGCGATATCAAACCCTTAGTAAGGGCCGCCGAAGCCCCCTTACTATGTTGTAGGTTTGCTTGTATCACCCTTATTTTGATTCTCAAGACCCTTCAGGACCTGGAAGGTAACCATGCCCAGCTTATAGTAGGTTTTGATTCTGCTCACCTCCAAGGTCCTGAAGGATTCTTCGTCAATGGAGAAGGCCAGTATTTGTCCTCCCTCCTCCACCTTTCTACTTACTTGGGTCCAGTTTTCCACGCGCAATGCAGGGTTCTGCATTCCTAGGCGAGTCCTCACCTTTTCCTCTTCATCTACTGGCCCTGGTATGAACACCAACACCCTCGGCCTTTTTGAGAGGTCTTTTGACCCAACGACTGTCAAGTCTGCACCCTCCCAAAGTCCAGCCAGAGTATCGATGATCCCCCCGAGCCAGCTTCTCGTATTTTCATTAGCGCAAGTCACCCAGAGGATTCCGGTGCTAAAGTTTGTTTTTCGAAACTGCAAAGGATTTCGACTCTCTGAGTCCAATGCCTGGACTGAACCCCTCTTGGATCAGGTCTACTTTCCTTTGATCCAGAGTGAGTCAGGATGGCGTCTGTCTATCAACGCCATCCCTGGTACGCTCACAGCTTCGCTATGGGTTCCAGTCTGTTTCTATGAACTCCTGGCTTCCTTTACTACTTCTCCTGGGATAGTTTCTGTTTCCTCCCTCAGCCTTTTATTGCCCGCAGACGGGGTCGTATTGTCACTGCGTTCCTTGGGTCTCGGTTTTGAGTCACCCAAGTCCAGCAGCTATTCTTGTGCCTTTTTTAGTTTGCGCTTTTGATCTCCTGAAAGCCTCTTTTTCTGCAGTTCAAATTCCTTTAATCCTGCAGTAATGCTTCCGGTAGTCTGTGTTGAGCCTGTCGCTTCGCTGTTACTATCACGGTCTAAATGCATTTTCGTGACAGTGTTATTTGAGGAGTCGCTCAAAGAGTCCTCCTCATTTCTAATTTGTTTTACTCGTTCCATGTTGTTCCCACGAGTATGGGGGATGAAATGGTCCGCACCCGTGGACGGATGTAAGGCTTAGACACTCTGGGAGGTCGCCTGTAATCACTGAGGCTTCGTTTGCCATACCTGATCAGGCCCGGTTACCATTCATCCTTCGGCACGGGTCGCATGACACCTTGGATTAGGCCCTTCCCTCCTCGTTTGTCCTGTTGGGAAATACGGAATAGGTTACTAGAGGTGAGGATAGGAATTGAGTAGGAGAGGCTATGTAGTATTGCCAAGCATTACCATATCTGGCGCATCACTACTCGTTCGGAGGACTCCCATATTATCCATAGAAACTAGCAGAATTTGTTTTCCACAATTATTTATCGTATTGATCGGTGGAAACAGTGGAGGTTCTTCCGGGACCGTTCGACGTGCCGTGTGGAGGGGTCACTTTCGAAAGTTTGCTCGTTCAAGAGGACATTCCTACACAATATTCATGACATTCACCAACCCAAATTCGATGCAGATATAGGCTTGGTGAAAACTTACTCATTCGATAAAAATGCAAGGAAAGTCCCGAGATGTATTAGATCATGGAGAGCACATCTCTCCTTGGACTGTTTGTGCAGTTTTACTTCATAGCAAGTGAATGCAGTTTTTGCCGTTTTTTTCGAATCTTTTCTCATCCAAGAGAACATAACTATACAATGTTCATGACATTTTCTAACCCAAATTTTATACAGATATATGAACACACGAATTGCACCTGATTCTCAATCTTTTGAAAGATGGGGTCACACTTTCTATAGAAAGAATATATTCCAGTCGTAGCAAACTTACTCATGTTAGATAACAATGCAATAGGAGTTGCCTGATGCATCAGATCAAGATGAACATGTCTTCTCTCTGAACTGTTTGTGCTGTTTTTGTAAATAGCAAACGAAGGCAATTTGTAGCATTCTCTCCAAACTTTGCTTGATAAACACTGCTGTACAATGTTCCTGCCTTTAGTCAATCAAACATTGATATGATAATACACGAACTGCAGGTTAGTCCCAATCTGTTGCAAGACGGAGACGAATTGCTACAGGAGAAAATTTTTTCAGTATAAGGATGTGATATTACGGCCCATTGTTCGTTTTAGTTAGTCAGCTGACGAACGTCAACCCTCAGAGGTCGAAACTTGTGCGAGCAATGGATCAACGAGGCCTTACCTTTTAACGTGCGATTACCCAGCACGGTGGCCCGGCGAGGATTCGAACCCCGGCCGTCCGCTTGATAGGCAGATATGCTAACCACTACACTACCGAGACCACATGGGACTAGGTTTCGATCCTTTTGAGACATCTCGATCCAATATCACGAAAAATTAATGAAACAGGGCTCCCCAAAAATGGAACTAATCACTTCTTCCGGATATGTTTATATTCCCACTAGCACAACATTTACTGGAGTTGATACTTTCTGGAAAGCTCTAGAATCCCTGAATATGCCTTTTGACCATAAAATTGTGACAGTTGGGGACTTCAACATACCCGAATATGCATCATATTTGTAAAACGATCAAAGTAGCCCACAAATTACTTCATTTAATAACATCAACGATATGTGTTATAGAGTAATCTCTTCTTTCATCAACATTACTCTTATTCCGTTGACTTTATTCTAGTGCACGAATTGTTTTGCTGTTCATGCATCTACATGCATTTATTCAACTGAGAATTCAACTAATTATTTTGCTGACAACGTGTTGTGAAGTTCCTTGTCGTTGTGTCACCACATATAACTTGTCTAATTTCTATTGGTTGAAAAACTAGAACGTGTAAGACGACTAGCGTCTACTGTCACGTGACATAGAACTGCATAAAACACGATTTCTTTATTGTTAGAGGGCAGATTACACATAGTTAGTGTCATAGCAACATGTACCACGTGTAATTATTTCACCTATTTCAGCGACCTGTTGTGTTTTTCTGGTTCTCTAATAGATATTTTCTATCAATACGTTTTTCATTCCAATCTTCCCCAACAAATTTTGGTGGCAGCGGTGGGATGCTTTGAAGTTTTTTTTATATTTCTGAGAAATTTGGATTCACCGAAACAATGGCAATCCTGTGCCACAGTCAACAATTGGAAGCAGCCAAGAATACCGAGAGAAACCGATCCATTCAGCTAGTGTCCAAAACCCAGACATTCAAGGAGAGGTTGGAGAAAAACCCAGAAGCCAACAGGAAAAGCCGTTCAGCCGTCCAGTTCCCGATTCTACGTCAATTCATACCACAGCAGCTGTAGGATATCAGTCGTACAACATTCGGATTCCAGAATCTTTTCAGTCAACGGAGCATCGCAGACTCACCGGTTCTACTCAGCATTCTAGACCGGTCTCTCAAAGCAGATTCAGCCATCCTGAAGAAAATCATCATAGTGAGATCTATTGTAATCTTGTGATTTTTTATTCGTTTCTGCCATTTTGATGCTTGGAGATAATTCTCTAGAAATTGAGAATAAACCAGACGAAAAGGTACTTCAAACTAATTAAGCGTTGTAAATGATTCCCGAATCCAATGGTACAGCTTCTCCAATCCATCTTGGCACAGAACTGGGAATGCATATGCGCAGCAATCTCTGTGGAGTATACTAGGATGAAAAAACACCTGTTATATGTGTTCACTGTGTTGGAGTTCATTCCTAGAAGGTGTTATTTGTTTCGTCATGGTCTACACTACCAGTCTGCAACTGGAAAAGTATCTGAGTTTGTGCCAAGATCGATTGGATAAGCTGTAGTAGAGATGATTTTTATGAGTTTTTCATTAGTTTCGATCACGTTGCGATGTCAGACACCGCACGAAAACGAGAAGACATTGCCATCTCTTTGAATGTTATGTTACGATAAATTTTTTCAAAATCCGACTTCTGACACCACTGTTACGATAATGTCTTGAGTTCGTCGATTAAAATTCCAAACAATACTAAACTTCTTTTATTATAACTCTCTATCACAATACAATACAACACAATCACTTTAATCGCTCCTATAACTTTTCAATGCTCGGTACTTGAACTCTCTGTACTAAAATTTTTACACGTCGACCACTTGCACTCAGCAATAACAAAACTCTCTCCACGCAGCACTACTGAACTCGCTCCACTTAGCTCTGAATACAAACTTCCGAATAACTTACTCTCCGAATAGAAACTTGTCTCGTAAAAAACTCTTCAAATAACTAACTCTCTGTTATTCAAATTCAACACGTCGACTACTTGCACTTAGCAATAACAAACCTCTCTCCACTTAGCTCTACTAAACTCGCTCCACTTAGCTCTGAATACAAACTTCCGAATAACTAACTCTGCCCGCGACGAAGTCACTCCCGTATATATACCTGCGTACCTATCGAGAATCCTCGAGAGAAGCCCGATGACGGGTCCCGAATTCTCCAGGCGGCAATTTACGGGTTCCTCGAAAATGACGTTCGCTACGACGCGATCCCTCATCTGCGTTTACGATCTCGGGGCCGGCGCTAGGAGAGCGCTAGGAGATTCGTAACATTATCTCCCTCTCAATTTTGATCGTCCCGATCAAACAATATCTCGTTATTCCCATTGTAACATTTTAGTCTCTGTAGGTGTACGACTTTCTTTTTCGTTCTAGGCCTACGTTGAACCCAGTACACCACATCATTCATTTTGCTACGAGGGTTGTACAGCCACACTAAATCTCCTTCTTGAATTCCGCCAGTATTTGCCTTCCGATAGTTCCGCGCCTTCCTCCTGTAAAGACGCTCTGGCGTCTCTTGTTGTTTACTGAATGAAACTCTTGATGTTTTTCGAATCGAGTGGACTTGGCCAATGTTGACATCTTGTTTGACCAAGTCAGCCCTTTCAGTTGCTTTGAAGTCGGAGATGGCACGTTTACTACTAATACGACACCTAGCGGCTCTCACGGGGATGACTTGTTTCGTCTTCACCCGGGCTTGTCTGATAACCGATTTGCTGGTGAAATCATCCGATGGCCGGGCGCTGCATTCAAGGTCATTATTCACTGTAACACGAGCTAATTCCTTCGATAGTGCAGGGATTCTCGCAATTTCCGGTAATCGCGGTTTCACAGGCATTGCCCTTTCTGCTGGAGTTGTAAGGACAAATTCTTCTCCTCCGAACCTTATAATCGTTTGCTCATTGTCGAATGAAATTCCATGGTCACTGATCAAGTCCATTCCGAGTATGAATTCATCTTCTATATCTGCGACGTAGACTGTATCTGTGATGGTGAGTCGCCCAAGAATCAACGTAATTTCAGCCTCACCTCGAATAAATGCGTTTTCACCAGTGACCGTCCGAAACACGACGTTAGATGAAATAGGCTTCACGTTTCCAGGCCAATGGATGTCGCTGCGTACCAAGGAAACTGCAGCACCGGTGCCTATGGTGCATATTACATCCATTTTATTCAATTTCCCTGGAATGGTGATGCTCTCAGATGTTCTTCTTAGCCTGTTAACACAGATGACAGATACATGGAATGGATTAAAAGATATTTTACAGACTCAATATCTTGAAAAAAGAACTATTGGTCAACTCCAAACCGAACTGTTGAATGGTAGACAAATTTCTTCTGAGAGTGTTAGAGACTTCGCAAATAAAATAGAAAGAACTTGTCAAGATTTGACGGACGGAAGTACCCCGAATCAAAGGGAAAATCAACCTTTCAAAAATATTTACCATTCACAAAGCCAGAATGATCATGTGAGATCAAATTCAAATTTTGTCCGATCAGATTCACGCTCTAAATATCCGTGAAACACAGTCAGGGTCCGCGAATTCCAGAATGCCGAAAATTGAATTGAAAAAACCCCATACTTTCTATTTCCACTGATTTTACATCCACTGATTTCACATCCACCAATTCAACATCCACTGATTCTCAATATGCAAGTACTCAATCCAATGAATCTCAATTCATTCACTCACTGTGCAATATCAAGCCCACTGACTCTTTCAATATCAATTCACCTGCTACTATTTCTTATGATTCAATTTATCACATGAATTTGCCAATTCTTTTTACTTCATCTAAATCGAAGTAATAATTTATCTGAGCCTAATATTTCAGAAAATGTCATTTCATTTAAATCTTATTATAATAACATCGCTCACATTACTATGTCCCAAACTCATGAAATTTCTTATTTTTCTCGCGAAATAGATACTAACAATCGAAATGCTCTGATTAAGCCTATTTCGACGGAAAGTGAAATCGAGCACGAAACAAACGTTTATACAATCAACATAAAAATAATTCTTCTTGTTATCGCTGAATTCATCAAACACTGGATTGACGAACATACTACTCGACACTGGTAGTGATGTTACAATTCTCAAATCACAACAGATAGACGGCAATAGTATAATTTACACTGTCAATAAAGCTCGTTTAGAAGGAATCACTAGAGGTTGTATTTACTCATGAATTTCATATCATCCCATATGACTTTTCAATTCTCTGTCATGAAATATATTTTTTGTCTCTTTATAAAGTGACCATCGACTATGACAATGACATCTCTTTCTAAACCATATCAAAACAAAACGCACACCTTGAAATTGACTCATCCTTACACACGTAAATTTCTTATATTGTTGGAAACTTTGGGGGCATAGCAGTGATTAGTAAATGTTTTACAGAGGACTAATACTGGAGGATCTGTTGTTGGTGAGAGAGATGTGATGTTTTGCATTAGGGCTGTTCGTTTTTTTTCTTTCTTTTATTTCTTCTGTGTGTTTTTTTTTTTTCGTTTTTGATGTTTTTATCTTAGTCATGGAATATTGGAAAGCAAGTGTCGCAAATGACTGGATGAATGTTTGACAGAGTCAATTTGCTGAAGAACTGATGATTAGTTCGATCTTAGGAGTAGGTAGATTGAGACCTTAGAAAGAACTCGTGACGAGACCTAGGGGGTAGGCAGTTTGAGGACCCGGCATCAAGTCACAAACCCTTGCCCCCTGTGACAACACCTCAGGAGTAGGCAGATTGAGACCTCAGTGTGAAGTCACATTTACCTCTTGAAAATGGTTCCAGAATCGGAGCCGAAACGTCGAGCACAAAACTCCAGACGCGGTTCAACACGAACTCGACAACAACATACAAACCTTCTTTTTCAAGACATCTGAAAAACAGTGTTTATTGTTACATATAACACACAAACATGTTAAAAATGAACTTACTAATGTGAGATTAGGTATAAAACAGCAGATGAAAAATCCTTGTCCATTTCTTATCAGAAACATTCACAAAAACTGGAAAACATATCTCCGAAAATATCACTATGATGAAATGGAACCATTCATCCATATTACATTAAAGTGCACGAATTTGTACATGTGCAAATGATTACCAGAACAATTTGGAAAAAATTATTTTACTTTCATTTTACATCTCAACGCTAGCGACTTGTTGCGTGAACAGAGCACATGGCCCAGTGAGAGCACAGAGCATGGAACTGCAGGGAAACCAGCACACAACAGAACCAAGTGATGGTTGACAACGTCTTGTCACCTGTCAATAGCTCCACTATTCCGTGTCCAAAACCATGCTCTGGTTTATATAGAGTTTATATATATATATATATATATATATATATATATATAACAACGACGACGAGGATTATGAGAGTAGGAGGAGAAGGTAGGAGGCATACTTTTTCTCATAATCGGCATCGGGTGGAGGCCTAGACGACGAGTTCGACGATCACTATAGACAGCTTTGAATTGAATTAAAAAGATAAATAGAGTTGTTTGAAATCCGATTTTGTAATGTTGACATTCGTTAACGTCATATTCACGTTTGAGTTGAAGTTTTTCATTCGTAGTCCGGAAGCAAATCGTTTTTGTTGTCGTGATTTGTTTTGGTCTAGGCACTTCATTATTATTTCACGGAAGGGATCGCATTCCAACTGATTATTTTTGAGAATAACTTTATTTCAACGCTATACGAAATAATCATAATGGCTAGCCTTGGTGACATTCCGAAAATAGCTAAAAATATTTCTGGTGGTTCATTGAAAGCGGTTAAGTTCGTTACGTGCATTTTCTGGTTTCAATTTGGAAAGAAGTTCTGATGAATATAAGAAAAAGGTAAGTGAAATGAAACAAAAAGTGCAGTTACCTGATCTAGTGGCTGTGTGTCATATACTTGATCTTGATTATTCGGGTAGCAGTGATGAAGTGTTAGATCGTATTTGTTCTTTCATGAATGATCTGAAAGTTGTGAGTGAAAATAATAAAGGGCAGACAGATGACGAGGTAGAAGACGGGGAATCAGAAATAGACGAAGGTTCCGAACAAAGAGACAATGAAGATGGCGGGCGTGCCAGTAGAGGTGAAAAAACAAAAAGAAGAGAATCATTTGCCTTGAGTTTTCGAGATGTTGAGGATAGTATCAGACCGTTTGATGGGAAGGATGGCTATCCAGTTCAAAAATGGATTTTCGACTTCGAGGAAATTTCGAAACTTACAGGGTGGAATGATTTACAGAAGTTGATCTATGCAAAAAAGTCTTTGACTGGATTAGCCAAGTTATTTATTCAGTCTGAAAGAGGCATTACAAAGTGGTCAATCCTCAAGAAGTTGAGAGCCGAATTCTAAGTAAAGGTAAGTAGTGCTCAGATACATGAATTGTTGATGACTCGAAAGAAGAAACGAGAAGAATCCGTTCAGGAGTACGTCCTTTCCATGCGGGAAATAGGAAGTAGAGCAAATATTGAACAAGAAGTTGTGATGCAGTATATCATTGATGGTATACAGGATGATTCTTCTAATAAAGGTCACATAAGATAGGACATTTTGCAGTGCCGAAGACCGAAGAAGTTGTCAAAAGATAATTTTATATACCGAGTCTGAAGAGTAAAATCCAGAGTTGTGTGAAAAATTGTATAACGTGTATATTAGGTAATCGGAAAGATGGAAGAAAGGAAGGTATGCTACATCCATTACCAAAGCAAGAAGGCCCCTTAGATACTTTTCACGTAGATCATTCAGGGCCGATGCCTTCGACTAACAAAAATTACCAATATATTTTAGTAGTTGTTGATGATTTTTCAAAATTCACCCGGTTATACTCGTGTAAATCGGTAACATCTAAAGAAACGGTGATGTGTTTGGAAAGACAGAAGCAAATATTTGGTAACCCTTCGAAGATCGATAGAGGAACAGCATTTACTGGAAAGGAATTCACAGATTATTGTGCAGAGGAATGTATTCAGCATTCGATGATTACTACGGGAGTTCCAAGAGGGAACGGCCAGGTGGAAAGAGTAAATCGCACAATAATATCTGTACTTACTAAGCTTAATATTGAGGATCCAAAGAAGTGGTACAAATTTGTTCATCAGGTGCAAAGATCATTGAATTCTACTGTACAAAGGAGTATTGGTATAACTCCTTTTGATGTTTTGATGGGTGTTAAAATGAAAAATAAAGAAGATCTTATAGTGGAAGGACTGTTGGAAAAAGCAATAATAGAAGAGTTCAATGAAACAAGAGAAGACATCAGAGCGGAATGCAGAAGACAAATTTTGAAAGTTCAGGAAGATAATCGAAAATCTTATAATTCGAGAAGAAGAAATCCAAGAATATACAAAAAAGGAGAATTGGTTGCTATAAAGAGGACACAATTTGAAAGTGGACTAAAAACATGCAAGCATTTTTTTGGAACTTATGAAGTTGTCAAAGCAAAACCTAATGAAAGATATGACGTCATGAAGGTGGGTCATCATGAGGGACCACTGCGCACTTCTACATGTGCGGAATTTATGAAGCCATGAGTTGAGAACCAAAGCGAATCCGAGTCGGATTCAGAGTCGGATGGCCGAGTGTAGGTAGACATTATGATATTTTTGTATTATCACAAATTGATTAATGGTGTATTGTTTTTAATTTTCTATCCCTCTGTATCTAATCGGTTGGAATGACTTTTCATTTTGTGGATAACCATGGGGAAGTCATAATGACAGAACAACAACGACGAAGATTATGAGAAAGGTTTTTTGAACAGATATTGTTAATAAGACGTTATTTACCAACTGATTATCAATAATTCCAAGACGTACCTCAATTCAAACGTGTATTCGACGTGCCTGCTGATCGAAGAAATAAATTGTTTCGCTTGCTCGAGGAATACTTATTCGACAACCCTAGACATCGAAATAATCATCCTACAATGAATTAGGTGTGTACAGACATGCCAAAAGGATAGAGTTGGGTGATTCGATAAATCGTTCAGGAATTCTGATTCGTGGAAATCATAGATGAAGGCCAACTGAAGGTATATTGAAACCTACTAAAACAAGTGCTCAGATGGCCAATTCCGAATGGCAAACAATAACGCGGTAAGAGTGTATGGCGACAAAGCGGGTCGTACTAGGAGTCCAACCAATAAGTGTCGAATTATAGGGGGCGTCCGTAACGGTTCGATGTTTCTGGTAGGATGAAGGGGTATACGTTAAATATTCAAGCATTACAGCTCTGCATAAATTCATTTCATTACGCCACCAAATATTGCTCCAGCATTCTACTTCGCTTCATGCATATGAATGAATTCATTATATTAAAGCCTTTTCAATGTATAATTTACTTTTGCGTGAGTCATTTCTGTTCGCGCCACGCGGCATTCGCTCTTCTCTTTGCCTCGAACTGGGAATATTATAATTATATCAAGGATTCCTGATAGATGCTCCGAATGCTGGGATTCAGACCGTTGAGGGATCATACATTGTGCGTCTAGATTCTCTTCACCCTTTCTTATAAGTCGTAGACAGTGGCGGTCTGATGTTACGTTTTCAGGTGGCGAATCATTACTTGATTTGATTTAGCAACCTCACTAATATTTGATATGATTATGAAGTGTTCAATTTAAGTAGTTTCTGTGATATTCGACAATGAAAAATCAATGAATCGAATGAATATTTCTGTATAGAAACAAAAATATCAAAGTTCCCTACTCATAAGATTCTCACTGACAATGCAAAACCGTATAGGAAACTGTGATATTTTTGTTACTATGGATTTTCGTCAAGTATCACCCAGTTCAATCGGTATCATCTGCCGTGGTTGATTTCTAATATGCAGATTTCAAGACACCTCAGAAATATTCTTTATGAGAGGATCCTAATAACCTGAACGGTACGTGGTAGTGTATAATTTCTTGTTAATGAAAAATTGATGGGTGAGCAGTGTCTGGTCATAGGTAACTGATAGGGAGAATCGTCTCAGTCGATGTTGACACTAAGTTTGATTTTGAGGACGTTGACTATGAATCGAAACATATTCCTCAGAGGAGTCCGACAGTTAATCCAGTTCAAGGATAAATCTGAACAATGAGCAAAATATGAACGTTTATAATTTTCAATTGAACGAAGGTTATAGTATTGTGTGACGTCACATCCCAACCAGCAAAATTGTTTAATAATTTCATGGTGCTGCAACAGTTTTATTTTGTTGTTATTTTATAATTACTTCCAAAATGCTAATAGATTATATTAAATGACCTGTGAACACAAAATAGTTGTAGGCAATAATAGTGTTTTATAAATTTGTCATAGAAACGTTTATGAAATGAAATTAAAATCCCATACAATTAATGTAAGTTATATATTCTATAATTTGGGTTTCATGGGAAATAAAGACCTTTCATTATTATTATTATTATTAAAAAGCCGTTATGGAATTGTCACGAAATTATTACAGAAACGTTTTAACAACTAACTTATAAAACATATTTTGCTATAAAAGTGAATTGTTTTGAAGCAGTTATATAGCTCTTTTCTGCTAGTTTGTTATAATCTTTATAAAACTATTTGAATCTTATTTTATAACTTCATCCTGTAGCTTTGAAGAAATTATTTTATTGGAATGCTTTCAAACACAATTTTGTTTTTATTACCATATTGTCACATTAATGATAATTTCCCAACTATTTTATATTATGGTATATTTACTACAACTCTAACACAACAAAATAACTGTTATACAATCAAATTGCTTCTGCGAATGTATATTTGCTGTCGCCAAGAATGAAATGCAGCTTTTGAGAAGAACCAGCTGTCATTGATTTTAGAGGTCAATGGAGAATAATTTGTGAGTTTTATTTGACAAGGGTGTCCCAATAACTTACCTAACACATGATGTAGTGTAATATTGGTCATTGGAAAAAAATTCAGAAAAGTGTTTCGTTTAGACGAAGACCGAAAATATGTTACGATAATATGATGTACAGTGATAGGGGCTTCTCTGTCGTTGATTTTCAAACACAGGTTCACTTAGGTGAATCAAAAGAATCAAAAGAATCAACAAACAATATTGCATTGAATCCAACGACAGTATGTGAAAGTACTCTTACTATGGAAAGGACCAGTTTATTAGAATCTGAAGAAAAACCAATCATTTGTGTTGAAAACATGGCGGTGCCCTCGATGGTGGTGATCCATTCTTGCTAAAAACAGGAAAAGATTAATATAAAGATTAAAATCCGTCGTTTTGACTGTAACACCATGTATATATACCCTCAAACTACTAGCTAAAAGCTCCTTCGAAATTTAGCCTTCATAACCAATGGAAGAAGCTTCCTAGCCAAAACATCCTGATAGATAATACTTATATCCAAACTATGTGAGAAATCACATGCAATATCTTCATATAATCAAATTTGTAGGAATCTATACCTTTAAAAGTAGTCCGACTCTGCCGCAATACCATCACTTTTACAACTCAGTATTTCTTAACAGGTTTATAGGAGTTTTATAGTAGCTGAAATGCGTTAAAATGATTGCTATTGATACCAAATTATTTTAGAGAATGACGCCATTTTAAAATTATAACAATCCGGAATACCGACAATAGATGAGATGAAGATATGAAATACCGCAACTATAGTGATATTCACAGCTGAGAATTACATGAATATTATAGGAATATTATTCAGAACAAACTGAGTTGAGTTTGCGAGTAGAAAATTGATATTTCGACAATGTGAATTTTTGTATAATCAATATTTTCTTCCAAAAACATCAATAAATGAGTGGCGCGCTCAAATTTTGCTAATAATACGCTATATATATATATATATATATATATATATATATATATATATATATATATATATATATATATATATATATATATATATATATATATATATATATATATATATATATTGTCAATAAAATTTCATTTGCAGTAAAAATATCAATCTATGAGCCCAAGCAATGTCTTTAACAGTTTTATAATTCCAAAAGGCAAATTCAACCTTTCTATTTGTTGATTTTTAGTTGGTGACATATCTATTATATTTTCCTAGTGTCCAATACAAAATTACTTCTTGCGCCTTTTAGAAAACAGTTTTGACACTTTTTCATTTTATTGGTATCTTTCTAGGCTGCATTATATTTTATAACGCTTACTTAAAACTACTAAAAAACTCTTATGAAATTGTCTCTTAATTATTTTATAAGTATCGCTCAAATATGTTGCAGAAGTGCAGTACGAGAGGTCTTTACAAAACTACTTTTTAAGAGTGTTAGAAAACTTCCATAGTATCTGTCGAAATGTTTATAAAACTATTTTCTAGTGTTTGTAACAGGCTTAACAAAATATAAATAAAGACTTCAAAGTTATATATAACGGTGCCAATTCACTACTTATAGCTGATTTATAAACACATTGAAAACATTTCTGGGAGGAATACAGTTTTATAATTTGTTTCTCCGAAACATTTTCGCAACTGTTATAAAATATAAAATTGCTAGTTGTGATGTTCTTATCGTCATATACGTTCGAAAAGTATTCCGGTTCACGAGAGGGATGCAGATAGTGAACTACAAGATCTGATAAATCCTAAATTTTCATTTTGAGTTCCAATTTCGTTATATTATAGTATCAATACTCTTTTATAATTAGAACAATTCACTAAATTCAACAACAGTCAATATCCCTATGGTATAGTGGCTGCAACGAAGTAAAAAGTCATTGGGCGAGTTTTTCATTCAGGCAGGTAGTAGATTAAACGCAGGAATGGGGTGATCATTGAGCATATCGAAAAATCAATGGATGCGTTGAGTTGCAGTGTATCATGTAGTATTTTATTTCCTTACTATTCATTTCAGTGACCTTTTATTCATTGAAGACTGATATCGAAAATATCGGAAGCTGAATCGAAATAAATGAAGTGAGCATCATCCCAGAATATTTTCCCTGTATCATAAAACGGACATAGATATCCATTCATAGGATACTTGTAAAACATTGTTCTGAATATGACATTCCTTATAGAATACTTAGGCGAAGAATAGTCCATTTATGACTTTTCATTTGTGAATATTCCTGTAATATCATCGATTACTGTTATTTTTCCCCTTTGAATATCTCTTCATTCTATTTGCCCATTTTCATTCCGTCGAACTTATTTTTTCTAACCTCATTAGAACAATTGCTAACAACACAAATTCAATAAGAAAAAACAAGTCATTTAAGGAGACTTAAAAACTTTTCAAGTTGAGTCCATTATTTTCTATTCTTCATTTCAAGAAAAAAAAAACAGTTTACTCACGCACGATGATTGACGATATCTCCTAATCAGAAATCACACAACAGAAAGTATTTTGTGATTGATTGTGGAATCAGTACCCATATCTTTGAAAAGTTTCAGAAAAAATACACTAGAATTATCAAATCGAAGAATTATGGAAAGTAATACCACAATACCTCGAAATTTCACCGATAAATTTCCATTTTTACGATAACTTTGTTTCTTATTTCTGCTTCATATCAATGATTTGCTGGAGAAAATTGTTCAGTGTAAAGTTTTGGGTACGACAGTACTCATACTGTTGTTTTTTTCAGAGTGTCCAGATCAGCACGAGAAACAAAAATTCAAAGAGGCATTAGCATGAATAGTAATCACGATGACTTGGCGAAAATAATAGAATGGGGTAACATCAACTTGGTAGAATTTAATGCTAGGATAACCCAGGCATGTATCCACAAATACGTGTATTTGGAATCAAAAATAGAGAATCCGCCGAGGCGAATTTGTGGGTATTCACTATACGAAATTCCGAGTTTTCATACCAGGCTAGCTCATGTTTTTTTTGAGCGCAAAATAAATTCAAATTAGCACTTGGGTAGCACGATCAGAGCCACCGATCGCCTCTCGACGGGAAATCGACGGATGATCACCTCTTCGGGTATGGAATATGCGAAGGAATACGTTAACGTCCTCAAGACTCGCAGTGAAGCTCGGAGGGTACAAAATCAAATAATCGAAGGTGTCGGTTTACTTCAGACCCTGAAAATAGCTAATACCTAGCCGCGTTCACGATTGGCCACCACGTTGGCCCAAAGCCGGACCATAAGTGCTCTACGCTCCCTTAAGCCCTGTACTACACACTTCGCGGCGTTATCTGCCTGCCCTGCAACACGTGAACCCGTTTCCAGCTCTTTCAGAGCTGAGAATTCTATCCTGTGGAAAAATTCTCAAGGAATTCTGTAGAAAATTCTGTTTGATAAGAAAGGCCTGGCAGCTTGCGACGTTCTCTGTTTCCGTTATAATTCTGGATCCTACAGAGAAAAAGGTCTCACCTTCTTTTTTCACCCACTTGGACGGGTCAAGAACGAAGTTTATCGAATCCAGTAATATTCCTCGACCGACCAGAGGCTTAGGTGACTCCGTCAGTTTAGCAGAAAAACTGAAATTCTGGAACTTGCGAGCCGAAGCCGCAACAGGAAAGTATTGGTTTATATCGTCATCATTATTGAACCAGATTTGTGCTTCCAAGTTCAACAATGATTATTTGCGAAGTGAACTTTGTTCACGCTCCTAGATCTACAGCCGTTTATGAATAGATCGTGATTCAATATCCTAGAATTCCTTTCTAATCGATTTCTGATAAAGCTGAAAGCTTCTGTTCGCTAACTCAATCTGAAACACCTAAAAGAGAGCTTGGAGTACTATACTCAATTCATTCGCTTCCTATAACTATAAATATGGATAATATCCAATAGACGCAAGAATATCAGAACACAGCGTGACTCCAACTTAAAAGCGAATGCTGTCGAGGCTGTGAATCTTCCTCGCTACTTCCGAGTTACTCATTGAAAATGAATATCTGCTAGACTAGATGGATAATGGGAAACGGACTGAACGTTCTTGTGGCTTTCTCCCACTCTTAAAATACCTGAATTCGATTCTGTGTCAGTTGCCTGATGGAAGGCAATGGGAAGACTATTTTGGGGAGCAATTGAAATAATAATATTTTTTCAGATCGTGAATATAAAAAATGGTGTCAAAAAGTAAAATATTCGAATTTCGTTTTATGTCTCTACCGCCTTCATTTCGAATGAAACGAAAAATAGTCAGGAGAATTTTCAATGCTGTTTCATATTTGTGATGAAATGGTATGAATCAGTTTTCGATGCGACGTTCCGTTTATGAGATTCCATCATCAACTTCATTTTCTTAAATACGGCCCTCTAATTGTCATCATCGATTTTTATAACAGTTGTATCACAATACCTTGTATCGACGTTCATCTCCAAAAAAGCATCATCAGTATTTGGTCTCACAATTTCCGTTAGTGTTGTCTCAAAAAAAGTCAGTAATATTGTTTCTTATCTCTTATAGTTTTGAATCAACCAATTTCCAATGCGACGTTTCGTCCATTGAGTTCCATCGTCAATTTTATTTCTTCAAATATAGGCCTGTACTTTCTTTCATTAATTTAAGTAGCCACTGTATCGACAAATTCAGCTCTTGGTAACAATACATTATTTTCCGACATTTTTGTCATAATCACTGAATAGTCATTAAACTCCTTAGTCATTAAACTCCTGGTCAGAAATACTATGAAAAAGTGAATACTTATATTTTCTGGAGCTAGAACTCGAAGATCAGAGATATATACCCAAACCTCAATATCAGAAGCAAATGTTATATACTAACTAACAAACAGAAGAAAATGTCAAATTACTCCTAACCATCAACTTCGATCAACAATTCCCGGTCAGAGCTAAGTCAAAAAATTAAATACCAATACTTTCTGGATTCACAACTGAACGATATACCTACCTCAACTCCAATGTCAGAAGCAAATCTCATATACCAAGTAACAAACAAAATGAAATGTCCAACTAGTCTTAACCGCCAGCGTCGTTAACGATATCTCATTGAATGCCGGAACTGCCGTCCATCATTTCTCAAGAGGATTGACAGTAATGCTCAGAGCAGTATCAATTTAAAGCATAGAAGACTTCTTCAAAGGAAAACTGACTGAAATGGAAATTAGTATACCGAGAGATAAAGAGTTGGAATAGGTAGTGAAACAATTTGATGCTCAAATTATTTCTACAAAAGAAAATATTGATTTTCAAACATTTGTAATATTTTCAAGTTTTTGTTTTAGAATGGAACCAAAAGTTCGCACTTCCTTCATTACCTTATTTAAAATCACCCTGACAAAAAGTCGAAATTGAACGAGTCATTTAAACAAAATTAATTTTATTCATGCATTGTTAGAAATATTCCAGATGTCAGCCAGAACACGTGTAAATTCAGTCGAGATCCGCTCCATAAGTAATGTGGCTATTTTCTCATAGGTGGTGCTATGGAGGGCCAGCTCGATTACGAGTTAGTAGTATTTTTGATGGTATTGGATGGGCCAAATAATGTATAGTATATTGTGTATTCAGTATTGTTTTCAGACGTTTATCTTCACAAATAACTATGATATATGGTGGCATTCAATGTGAAAAAAATGTTATATACTTGTGAATGTGATGAAAATAATTATCTATATCCATGTCATCTAGGAACTTATTTGTTTTTTATGGGTAGTCTTATATCGGAAATATTTGAAAAATGATGAAAATGACTTGTGATTCATAGTGTGGTCCTATTCTATTCAAACTTGGTAGGAGAGAGGCTGGTACAGTGGCCACCTTTTGATTAAATTCAAGATAACATTAATCTGAATCATAAAACGTTAATGGCTATCCACATAAACAACGTCAAAGTAATTGGTGAATTATTGTACAATGCCGAAAAAAACATAGGTTTTGAATGAGTGACTGACTAAATTTATTTTTTTTAAATGTGGCCACTGTACCAAACTAAATGGTACAGTGGCCATAAAGGTAAGGTACAGTGGTCATTATTTATATTTCTTATACTATAAACTTAAAAATAAAAAAAATGAAATAAATAATATAAAACATTAACAAATGTTATAAGATGATAAATCCGTTGCGTTGCTCCAGCACTTTTTGGTATGGGCAAAATGAGGTCTATTTCTTTTGTTATCGTGGCAGAATCAGTAACTGTAGGAAATGAATAATGTATTCCATGTCGTCTTAGAAAATTTACATTGTATTCTTGACCGGAAGAAAAAACTTCTGTAACCTGTGCTACATAAAATTTTGATGTTCTCTTTGTTTGAAACCTCACCAGAACAAATGAGTTCACTTCCAACCTTCGTGGGGATATGTCTCCGTCAGAACTCTCATCTATTTCTGAAAATAGACTAACATCATCGGAATCCATAACATCAGACAATTCTCTATCACTGTTTCTATCATCACTGGATATGGTTTTATTTTTCTTTGCATTACTCCTATTTGACTTGCTTGAACTATCAATTTTTCTTCTTACTGTTGTCTTAGCTTTCTTGACTCTATTTTTCCTTGCTATTCTTTCTGCTGTTTCCGCTTCTATTCTGTTGTAAATTGGTGTATTAGTCAGAATTTCGGTAGTCTTTTTTTTTCTTTGTTTTTTTAATGGCACTAACGTAGCTTTAGGGTATGGTTGCAATAATTTAGGGAAAATAAATTGATTTTCAGGTGTTTCCTTGGAAGTTGCTACCACTTCACAAGAAACAGTTTTCTTTTCTGGCGTCATTTCCGATGGATGAATCTGATTTTTTTCTGGAATTTTATCTGGACAAGTTGATTTTGTAGGGGACTGAATGTCAAATTGTGGTATTTTACTGACATTCAAATTATTTGGTTCTTGTTCTTCTCGATCTAAGTTTGGCATATCTGTTACAGTTGAAGCCATAAAGTCGTTGTCGTTAAAAATGTTATCATTGAATGGAAACACCCCAGTAGCTTGAAAAGCTGATACCACATTTTTGGGACAGAAAGCAAGCGGATGAGCGACTCTCAGCACCTCTGCTATATCGTATATTGTTATCCTCTTTCCAGAGTTATTCAATAACCATTTTTGACATCCATGCGAGTAATATTTCTTCAGAGGACCAAATACAGCTTTATCTAGGGGTTGAAGGCGATGACTAGTATGTGGCGGCAAAGTCAACAAAATTATATTATTTTCCTTTGCAAACTTGATTGATGGTAAAGAAACATGGCTCTCATGGTTGTCCATTATAAGTAAAATTGAAGATTTTTTTGTTGGTTCAGTCTGCTTCACAGAATGTATCATCCACTGCTCAAACAATTCTGCTGTCATCCATCCAGATGGTGTCGCGCAGCCCTGGGTACCCGGTGGTGCATTTTCAACCATATAATCTGTAGAAAAAAATTCTAGGGAACACTAAAAATGGCGGAATCGAATTACCTATACCGTTTATTGCATTGCACATGGTTACCAAAGTGCCTCTTTCATTGGAAACTATATGCCCTACTTATTTCTGTCCCTTTTTGGCTATTACTTTTCCTGTATCTTGCACAGGTGTTAGTGCTGTTTCGTCAACATTATATACCTGACTAGGTGTTGATGCATGTTTTTCATAAATCTTCTCAAGATCACTAAAACATTTTGCAACGACTGGTCGATTAAACCCCATCGCTCTACCCAGTGAAGTTGCCACTGCTGATCGTAGGGATAACTCTGCATTTCGTTTCATAAAGTTTGTGAACCAAAACTTGCCGGCCATCTTGTTTTTTTTTCCCATGACATTGGTATTTTTTTCTTGTTAGCAATCGCCAAATCGTAAGCTTATTGTCTGGGACACAGCTTCTCTCTTCAATATCAGTTCCACTCGCAAGGAGTACACTCAACACGAAAATTTCGTGAAAGCTTTGCTCATCTAACATTCAAATTCGGGCTATAGAATCAACCAATGAGTGAAGTTCGTAAAATTCAAAAACTGCTGCATGTAATCGGGGGCATGGTAAAATTTTGAAGTACACTGTAGCCAGATTGTCATATAATAATGGAATATTAGTTTATAATAAAAGCGATACATTCATTAGGAATGAAGTGGAAAAAAATCCAAATGAGTTTCAATTATTCATCAACATATAAAAGTTCAACCATGAAAAAGTTCTTGTGTAGTTTTTTCAATAAAAACCGATTTCGAAGAATCGAGATTTTCCTGTTCTCAAAAACCAAATACTAAATGAAATATTCTCGTGAGGAAAGCCATTGTACATCAAGTCAATTGATACATATCATGCGGTACTCCCTTCTATTACCACTAATAACATGACCCCATAGCATTGATACAAATTTTGTTACCCTTTCACAAATGTAGACGACTATTATCCTTTGTCAATCACGGCAGCTCGCCGAAAATCCATAGGTATTGCATCACAGAGTGTCGGTTATCAAACAACGAAAGCTGTTGCAACCGTCACCCGCCACTGTATGAAACTGCGGCGTTCCATAAAAAGTAGACTCGAGTACCCTTCAGCACCCTATATAAGTAAACAAGTGAGTTCACTCTGGAATTTTGTGCTCAGCTGACCTAGAGTGCAACCGAGTACGTGAGGCATTGAATATTATCAAAGAGTGAGAGTAGAACAGCTCTTTGCCGACACAAAAAAAAATAAAATCTGGGCTCGATGCATCAAAGACGCCGACCGGGAGTAAACTTACCTGAAATTCATACAATTATACAATTCAAAAACTGTTGCACGTCATCAGGAGCGTGGTTAAATTCTGAAGTACACTGTAACCAGGTAGTTATAGAATTATGGAATATTAGATAATGATCAATGTGTTGTATTGATTATAGGGAGTATAATAAAAAAAATCGCAAACATTTCCTGTTGATAGGTACCTACATGTATATCATTCAATGAAATATGGAAGATTATCCATTAAATTATTCTTTACCGTGTTGTATCTCCAATAGGGATTTCATCATATATTTTGGATACTTATATTCAACCATTTCCTATATTTCGAGATTTTTTATTGCTAAAACTAATATTGTTACGAATACAGTTACACCTATATTCAGTAATGCAGTATATTATGTGAGCTTCTTGATATTCTTGATGTTTGCATGCATTTGAGGCGATGTTAGAGCTATGTTATCTTCAATATTTTGAGAAATCGAATGGAAAGTATACATACTTGACTTTAAGGTTGCTGCTAGATGCTAGAAGTGAATATCTGACTGTAGATTTCAAAAAGAATTTACTATTTTGTAATTCATTCACCTCCCTTACAGCTCTTGAGGGACTCAAAGAGTCACTATTATCTCGATCTCTTCCAAAATAACAAATCAAAGATGCCAAAAACTCTTGCCAGCGCTCATTCGTTAACCGGTACGGCATTTTTACGGATAGCTTGAGACTGATACTTGCTATATAATGATCGAAATAGACAGTTTTTTTTCGATCATAACATCTTATTCGAGATACCAAAAAGAAGTAAGAAGTAAACATAGAACTGGCACTTTCGGATAGCAATGGTCAACTGATAACTCACTAACATCAAATATCTGACGCCTGTTGTTCTTGGGAACTGAGTTGACAGCACTTTTGATGTTGCCACACTTCATTCGAAATTTGAGAGTAATCAATTGTTATATTAAGTGACAGTTCTGTGTTCACGTCTTTTTGGTACTCCGAATGAGATATTGTAATCAAAAACTGCGTATTTCTATCATCATATAGCAAGTATCATTCCCAAGCTATTCGGGGAAATGCCACAACATGTGAATGAGCGCTGCGAAGAGATGGTGTCATCTTTCATTGGGTATTTCGATGAAGGAACGGGAAAATAGTGACCCGTTGCTTCAACGGCTGTTAGCGAGGCAAATCAAGAATAACAAAATAAATTGTTTTCGTAATCTACGGTCACATATTCAATTCCAGCGTGTAGCAGCTGACTTCAAGTCGAGTATAAAGTTAATATATTTTTTTTTAGTTTTCAACAATGATAATGACGACGGTTATGCCGGCAACATCGCAAATAAATCAGTATTGAGCTTTGACATCACAACAAAATCATGACGTTTTGAAAAAAATTAATTATTTGAAACATAATGGTTTGTCTGCTCGAAAATATCACAAACGAGTAAATGAGGACTTGTGTGATGTTTTGATAAAAAAGTACAAATTTTGTGTGTTCAAACAACAGAAATTTGATGTGAAAAATTATGAAGTTCTACACAAACAACAAAATAAACCTGTATCTCCGAAAATATACGAGATCACCGAAAGTATTACGTGGATTTTTTGTAGTGGAGACCGAATTACGTGAGTTCCTCATGAAGAAATAAAAAGAGGTGCGCATAGCGACTGAAGTAATACCGAATACAGATACCGAAGCTCTCGAATCGCCTCGAATGCGTGAAACCAAGAGGCTTACAAATGCTGCAGTACAGGATAAGAGAGCAAAATCCATGCTATGAATTTTGCTCTCTTATCCAGTACTGCAGCATTTGTAAGCCTCTTGGTTTCACGCATTCGAGGCGATTCGAGAGCTTCGGTATCTGTATTCGGTATTACTTCAGTCGCTATGCGCACCTCTTTTTATTTCTTCATGAGGAACGCACGTAATTCGGTCTCCACTACAAAAAATCCCCGTAATACTTTCGGTGATCTCGTATATTTTCGGAGATACAGGTACATTTTGTTGTTTGTGTAGAACTTCATAATTTTTTACATCAAATTTCTGTTGTTTGAACACACAAAATTTGTACTTTTTTATCAAAACATCACACAAGTCCTCATTTACTCGTTTGTGATATTTTCGAGCAGACAAACCATTATGTTTCAAATAAATAATTTTTTTCAAAACGTCATGATTTTGTTGTGATGTCAAAGCTCAATACTGATTTATTTGCGATGTTGCCGGCATAACCGTCGTCATTATCATTGTTGAAAACTAAAAAAAATTATATTAACTTTATACTCGACTTGAAGTCAGCTGCTACACGCTGGAATTGAATATGTGACCGTAGATTACGAAAACAATTTATTTTGTTATTCTTGATTTGCCTCGCTAACAGCCGTTGAAGCAACGGGTCACTATTTTCCCGTTCCTTCATCGAAATACCCAATGAAAGATGACACCATCTCTTCGCAGCGCTCATTTACATGTTGTGACATTTCCACGAATAGCTTGGGAATGATACTTGCTATATGATGATCGAAATACGCAGTTTTTGATTACAATATCTCATTCGGAGTACCAAAAAGACGTGAACACAGAACTGTCACTTAATATAACAATTGATTACTCTCAAATTTCGAATGAAGTGTGGCAACATCAAAAGTGCTGCCAACTCAGTTCCCAAGAACAACAGGCGTCAGATATTTGATGTTGGTGAGTTATCAGTTGACCATTGCTATCCGAAAGTGCCAGTTCTATGTTTACTTCTTACTTCTTTTTGGTATCTCGAATAAGATGTTATGATCGAAAAAAAACTGTCTATTTCGATCATTATATAGCAAGTATCAGTCTCAAGCTATCCGTAAAAATGCCGTACCGGTTAACGAATGAGCGCTGGCAAGAGTTTTTGGCATCTTTGATTTGTTATTTTGGAAGAGATCGAGATAATAGTGACTCTTTGAGTCCCTCAAGAGCTGTAAGGGAGGTGAATGAACTACAAAATAGTAAATTCTTTTTGAAATCTACAGTCAGATATTCACTTCTAGCATCTAGCAGCAACCTTAAAGTCAAGTATGTATACTTTCCATTCGATTTCTCAGAATATTGAAGATAACATAGCTCTAACATCGCCTCAAATGCATGAAAACATCAAGAATATCAAGAAGCTCACATAATATACTGCATTACTGAATATAGGTTTAAAAGGTGTGGAAGTTCGAAGTGAAATTGTGGAGCAATGGTCAAGAGGCCTTACCTTTAGTGCGAACCAGACGGGGCGGCGAGGATGAACCCGGCTTCCGCTTGATAGGCAGATATGCTAACCACTACACTACCGAGACCACTGTACCGAGGTGTAACTGTATTCGTAACAATATTAGTTTTAGCAATAAAAAATCTCGAAATATAGGAAATGGTTGAATATAAGTATCCAAAATATATGATGAAATCCCTATTGGAGATACAACACGGGAAAGAATGATTTAATGGATAATCTTCCATATTTCATTGAATGATATACATGTAAGTACCTATCAACAGGAAATGTTTGCGATTTTTTTTTATTATACTCCTTATAATCAATACAACACATTGATCATTATCTAATATTCCATAATTCTATAACTACCTGGTTACAGTGTACTTAAGAATTTAACCACGCCCCTGATGACGTGCAACAGTTTTTGAATTGTATAATTGTATGAATTTCAGGTAAGTTTACTCCCGGTCGGCGTCTTTGATGCATCGAGCCCAGATTTTTTTTTTGTGTCGGCAAAGAGCTGTTCTACTCTCACTCTTTGATAATATTCAATGCCTCACGTACTCGGTTGCACTCTAGGTCAGCTGAGCACAAAATTCCAGAGTGAATTTAGTTGTTTATTATATATTCCATGCCTCATTTACTCACTCGGTTGCACTCTAGGTCAGCTGAGCACAAAATTCCAGAGTGAATTCACTTGTTTACTTATATAGGGTGCTGAAGGGTACTCAAGTCTACTTTTTATGGAACGCCGCAGTTTCATACAGTGGCGGGTGACGGTTGCAACAGCTTTCGTTGTTTGATAACCGACACTCTGTGATGCAATACCTATGGATTTTCGGCGAGTTGCCGTGATTGACAAAGGATAATAGTCGTCTACATTCGTGAAAGGGTAACAAAATTTGTATCAATGCTATGGGGTCATGTTATTAGTGGTAATAGAAGGGAGTACCGCATGATATGTATCAATTGACTTGATGTACAATGGCTTTCCTCACGAGAATATTTCAATGAATTATCTTATGAATTTCTGTTAGTTCAATGAATGCAGAGTTTTGATTATTCATCTTTATTATTTCGTTTTTGATATGGAGAATCATACAAATTTCTGATTGTTTAACGATATATGTCTCTCTCAAACTCAGGGTCGATTATTATTGGGAAACATATTTGAATTAATTGAAAATAAAACATTTGTTGCGCCCTCGGAAGTTTTCTCGAAACTAGAAACAGTTTTTTTTGATCGATCACAAGTCGAAGCATTTATACTACTTTCTGAAACGAGTTGATCACCTACCCAAATAGGGGTAATTGTATATGGCCATGTTAAATTTGAAAGCACGTCAAAATTTCAAACATACGTGAAATGTTATGCAGTGAAATTTTAACATGCTCTGAAATTTAACGTTTGTGGTATAGAATTACCACTAATGTATGTTATAATATACACAATAATTCATCCCGCTAGATTTCACTATTATAATTGAGGATTAAACGACTTACCTGAAGGAAGTTCAATCCAAATTATACGAGGTTGGTCACATCCGAATAGATCACCTTGTAGTAGTACCTCTATGACTGAAATGCGCAAGTTGAAAGAAAGAATGATTCACGATGCCCCTATCTCACGAGTCCTCACCCGAATATCCGTCAATATACCTTGCGATGATATCGCCTTTTTGGGTCGGGATGACAGAAAAAATAATATATTGGATTTTTTTTTCTTCTTTGAGATGGGTGGGTGTCTCTCTATTCGAATGTGACCAACCTCGTATAATTTGGATTGAACTTCCTTCAGGTAAGTCGTTTAATCCTCAATTATACTTCGGTTGGTCCCATCCGAATAGATCACCTTGTAGATGTTTAAAGAATTATTAAAAGGCGATCAAAATTTTATTCAGACTGATCTCATACTCATGAAGTAGTCTAAATGAACTGTTTATGTCATTTGATCCACCACAATAAACTAAGAATTTGATACAGACAGTTTTTGAATGCTGATACAATATAATGTTGCAAAACTCAAATAACCAGAAAACTTACACTCGTTTAATGAAATTGCGGAGGTAATCCGCAAATGTACCATTTGTAATTACTCGTCTATGTAGAATTTACCAAAAGTATTTTATTTTTCGGACCAGCCTACATTTGATCGTATGGTGTCCGTGCTCATGTCGATTTGGTTAGCCGCAGAAGTGGCAGCTGTCTTGTGCTGTGGCCTTCGAATTGATCAGTATCAACACCACCAAATTGCAGACTCATTTCCAGCAAACGGCTGAAGAGCTGAGGTGTAGCTGGACGATGAGGATTTTTATTAGTGAAAATGAGAAAAAACCTAATTGAATGTGTGCGGTTTTTTAATTGATAATCGTGGATGTCATACACAATTCACGTTTCACCGTGGAAAATGGTGAAAAAAAAATATATACATGTTTGTATTTGTTGCTCCCTTGGTCTTCTGTGGATAATTTGGTTCTCGGCAGTGAAGAGACAAGCACGTCTGCCCCTCAAGCGGAAGACTCGGGTTCAACTTCCCATCGAGCTTCCGTGCTGGGACTCACACGCCAAGAGGCGAAAGGCCTCGTCAATACATTTACTGCGGAAGATTCGACCTCTGAAGGGCGACACTCGTCAACCGGTAAACGATTTTTATTTTTATTTTTAATATTTTTTTTTTTGTACTGATCATACAATAAAAATGCTACTCATTCTGATTTTGAATCATATTTTTACGCTTTAGCAAGCTTTAGAGCAACCATAACAATGAGTTTGTGATATATTTTACAAAATGAGGTTTTCCGATTTTTCTTATTTGGTCAACACTTGGTAAGGGTCCCAGATTTTCTCATATCGGGAAAAAAGTGGATCGTATTTCGAAAATACCCCTCTGAAAACATTTCCATTGTATCATAGTTACATGCATGAGATATCAGATTTCAAGCTGATCTATGTAATTGTCTAGTACTATAATTTTTACCTAGCTGCACCCATGGGCGATCTACCTTATCCACATCTCCTTCACAAATATCCACCAATGAGACGAAAATAAATTGTATGGTTTCATCGTATTTGCAATCAGTTATGCCATCAGAATCGCTGAAGGTTCACCCCTCAGTTTTTCTCCTGGAAAATGGATGCCAGACAAAATCGGTTCACCTAGGGAAAGATGGCACCACAGTGGATGTAGGTGCTTAAACGAAACTGAAAAAATTATATATTGTGGTTCAAAATACAATATAATGGAATTCAAAATTGATATCAATTTTGTGGAAACCAAGTTTGGGACTGCGATAACAGAAACACAAAACATGTTACTTTGTCCCCTTCGATCATTTTCAATATTCTAGGAAAATGTGGAAGTGGTGATGATTGGGAAAAACACAAATGTTTGTGTAAGACCAAGTCAATGTAATGCATCAGTTGCATAACTTATGGGGTTTGGCTGTAAAGATAAAAATGTTTTACCCCATGTGTTAAAGTAGTTAGTAAACAGATCAACTTCAGGTTATCGAAATTTTTGGCCCGCTCTTGGAAGGCGTATTCTCGATATTGCATTCCGAAGGTGACACATCATGGACTTTGATCTGCTATAAACTCATATTTCGAATTTATTTATGAGACGAACATCACTAGATGATAATTTTATATATATACACACACATATATATATATATATACATATATATATATATACACACACACATATACACATATACATATATATTCTCCACCAGAAAACTCAAGTTCCTGAATATCATTATGCTTAATTCTTCACACCACTTCCAAATATCACCAGCCAGTTCGTTGAGGTTTGGGTGCTTCATTCAAGACATCCGGCTGATCTGCGCGTTGACGGTGTTGTTGTCTCTATGCGACAAAATGTGACAGTTTGAGGAGAACTGTCTGAAGGTTTTGAACAGTAATGTGAAGTTTGGCCTGCTTCACTGAAACCTTCGGCTTTCTCGTTGTTGCATGTAATATTTTGGAAAATTCAGGCCTTGTTTTACCTTCTAGTTGCCTAACATGAAAAGTAACTGTAACTCGGTGGAAATTTACATTGTCAAAATCTCCTCGATCCGTCTGCAAGGTTATACATCGGTGCCCCTCAAATAATTTTGTAGACGGCCACCTATATTCAACCACAAGGCAAACCGAAATCAAGTGTCAAATGAATTTATTTTCCATTATTATTGAATCGTTATGATTACCAAGATACCTCAAATTTGTTGGATGTTTTCTGAACACTCCATCTTGGTAATACTAATTGAAAAAGATGTCGTCTTAAATAGCTACAGATACATAAAATTCTTGAACTCAAAAAATGTATAACCGTTTCTGAGATTTATGTAAATATATAAGGTGCAAAGATAAGCCAAAACACAAAAAATTTAAATTCAAAAATTTTGTGTCTAGATTGGAATCGCAAATACTTCTACTTCTGTTTATCGGCATCTTCTGTCGAATCCACTGACGTTGAAAAACAATTTTCAGACATCATATTTTTCACAGCTCCAAGTGAGGGGCTGTGATGAATTCATGCAAATGTTTCAGAGAAAATAGCTGAACCAAAAATTGTTCTTGACATTGACGGCTGGTCCAATGTAGTCAAATGCCAGTAATATAGCTGAACACTCACAACATAGGTTCAGCCGGCTGGGTGGAATTGTCGGGGTTCATGTGCCAGTGTTTCATCAGGTAGAGTATGAAAATGGATTTTATATCTCTGAACCCATTCCAAAATGTTGGAGTTGTTTGTTATAGAATGCCACGTGGTGTCAAATATTTAATGCGACCAGCGTATAAGTTCAAATATGTTATTTCGTCCATTTGTTGTTGTACGTCGTGAACCGCTTTCACCATCCTCTGTTTTGTCTGTTTGAGGTGTCCCCCCTCTGTTGATTTTTCCTAAGACTGCCATTGACTTCGATGAGCAGTGAGGTGTTTCGAAGGGAAAGGTTGTACCTTCAGGTCTAGTGCAAGCAGAAATCTCCTGTGGTTCGAAATCGAGGGAGGAACGTTGCATAATGCTTCATCAGCACCGGCTTTGTCAGACAAAGTAGTCTTGAATGCTTCAGCATATCGATCACTCATCAGGCATAGCTGTACTGAGGGCTGAGAAACCTTTGCCCAATGAGGGTCCAGTGGAAAACCTCAATTCAGATGCCTAGAAAAAAGGTCTGAACTACCGGATTCAGTTGGGGTGGATATGAGGTAGTGTAATGGCCTGGAACCTGCGCCAACAAAAAAGAAATTGTTTTCGTGCGCGAGACACTCGGCGAGCACAACTCAGGAAATGTGCGGGACAAAAAAACGGCGTATGATGATTGAAGGTCAGCCGTAGAATGATCTACAAAGTAGATTGCCCCTGCCGATGATCAATGATCAGAAATCATTGTCAGTCTCAGCTGTTTCCAATTATACGTCCACTCACGTCTTTGGTTCCGTTCTAAAACGTGACAAAATATGAAAAACAAACTTACTTACGACGAGTAAGAACAGAGTTTGTCCTCGAGTGTTTTTAGGTTCCTTGTTGTCGTTCTCTTGTGCTTGTGTCAGATAGGTACACCACTGCAGTGCGAAATCATCCTGGATATCACTACCGTAAAACTTTGCTTCAGTCGGATCATCTCCCAGTATAGTAGTAACAGCGTTATCACTACGGAAAGATTCACTGTTGGTGGCGGAAAATTCCGATGTCAAATCTGACTACGGACCTGCGCCAACCAAAGAGAAATTGTCTTTGGGCGCGAGACACTCGGCTGGCACAACTCAAAAAGTATGCAGGGCAGAAAACGGCCTAGGATGATGAATAAAGGTCAGCCGTATGTTGATCTACAAAGTAGATTGCCCCTGCCGATGATCAATGATCAGAAATCATTGTCAGTCTTATCTATTTCCAATAATATGTCCACTCATTCCGTTGGTTTTTCTAAAACATGACAAAAAACATTAAAAACAATCTTACTTACTAAACGAGTAGGAACGGAGTTTTTCCTCGAGTTTCCGTAGTGTTCGCCAAGTTTCTACGTTGTTTTCACTGAGCATCGTTTGTTCTGTTTCCCATAGTACATATGGAAAATTTTCTTCAATTCACTTATTTAAACTAATTTATACTTTCGAACTTGTCACATACAGCGCAAGAAGTATATTGACGGATATTCGGGTGAGGACTCGTGAGATAGGGGCATCGTGAATCATTCTTTCTTTCAACTTGCGCATTTCAGTCATAGAGGTACTACTACAAGGTGATCTATTCGGATGGGACCAACCGAAGTATAATCGTACCATACTTTATGAGCATGCAGTGATCGCACCAGATAGACTGCAGATAAGGCCGATTATTAAGCGGCAGAGTAACTTCTCTCTACAATTATTCACATAGGCACCTACTACACTTTACTTTTCATAGCATGCTAAGTAGTTGAATTATTTAACCCAGCTTCCAAAGTAGTACCTGGATGGCCAAGCTTTGCTCGGTATATTTCGTTTTTGGCAAATCGTGTTTTTTCAGATGATATTAAGATAGGAATAACCTCTCGTGGAGCTGCCATTTAACATGTGTGAATTTAACGCAGTGAGTATTTGGTTTTCGAAAAAAGGAAAATCTCGATTCTTCGAAATCGGTCCATATGGAAAAACTACACGAGAAAGAACTATTTCATGGCTGGATTTTCATATTTTGATGAATAATACAAACGTAGTTGGGTGTTTTTATTTCTTTATTTTAATACATCACTTTCATTAATAACTGATATTCCATAATTATATGACAATCTGGCTATAGTGTACTTCAAAATTCAACCACGCCCCTGAAAACGTGCAACACTAAATTGTACGAACTTTACTTATTGGTTAGTTCTATAGCCTGTATTCAAATGTCAGATGAGCAAGGCCTTCACGAAATTTTCGCGTTGAGTGTACTCCCGAGGTACCTCATTCTTTTTCTCGCAAAAACTCGAGAAGATGGGTGATTGGTAAATCCGGCGGTGTAATTTTTCAGACCTATAAAAAAGCTAGTTGAAAAAAATATTTATATTCATTTAATTATGGTTAAACATTCTTGAAAAATTACCAATTTGGATTAGAATCCGATTGAATCACAGAACTCATCCGGCATCTTGAATTTTAAAATAACTGAAAACTCCATCCTCGAAAACTATATACCAGGTTTGAATAGAATAGGACCACATTATGAATCACAAGTCGTTTGCATTTTTTTTTTTATATTTTCAATATTAGACTATGAAAAACAAATAAGTTCCTAGGTGACATGGATATGTATTATTACTTTCATCACATTCACGAGTGAATAACAATTTTGTCCAAATCAAATGCCACTTTATATCATAGTTTCTTTTCGAAAAAAACTTCCAAAGACAATTATGAATACACACAATTACGTTTTATATATCATTTCGCTCACCCAAAACAATCCAAAATACTAGCTTGTATTCGAGGTGGCTTTCCCTACCGCCACCTATGAGAAAATATTCACATCACCTATGGAGCGGATCTCGGCTGAATTTACACGTGTGTTGGCTGACATGTTGAATATTTCTTATGATTCATGTACGAAATAATTTTTTTTTTGAAGACCCGTTTATAATCGACTTTCTGAAGCTTATATTTGTCAAGGTGATTCTTTTTTAAGGTAATAATAATACGTTCATTATATACCCATAAAGAATACAAAAAAAAACATGCACAATAATAATTTATCAATTAGAATTGAAAGGGCATATAAATGGCATTTTGGTTCAGATGTCAGAGGATAAACCTCTGAGTCTGCTCTTCCACCAAAGCCAACAATTTTGAACCTTTCCAATTTTTAATGAAGGAAGTGCGAACTTCTGGTTCCATTCTGAAACAAAAACTTCAAAAAATTACAAAATCAATATGAATTGAGTTTGAAATTGTTTCATTATCTATTCCAATCCTTTATATTATGGTATACTTAATCCAGTTTCAATCTTTATTGTCAACCCTCCTCTTAACGAAGCTCTCAGGCAAAAACTGCAAGAGTGTTTGGTCATCGGATTGTGAAGCTGTGTTTCAGAATATAAAACAGTTTTTGATTGCAGCTCCCATTCTGACTTCGCTAGATTTTTCTCCTAGATTTTTCTCGTAGGTAGGGAGAACGAGTTATATTGTACGCTAGATGAACCAACGGCATTTGAGACTCACTATTCGACGACTGAATTAAAACGTTTTGCTGCCCTCTTTGGTATAGAGAAATTTGCGCCTTACATCGAAGGAAGTAATTTCTCAGTAATAACAGTACATTCCTCTCTTCGATATCTTCACAAATTACAGAATCCCTTCGAAAGACTAACTCGATGGTCACTCCGTTTACAAGTTACGATTTTGATGTTATACAACGCAGTGGAAAATTTCATTCTATTCCTGACGCTTTTTCGAGGGCAGTTCTAGAAACTCCAGAGGTTGCATTAGTAGAAATTGTTCCAAATGATGTTGGTACATGGTATCAGCGACTGAGGTCCGATATTTTATCCCACCCAGGAAAATATCCCAAGTGGAAAGTTTAGGATAATGAGGTATATAAATTTGTCATTTCTGAGGCACCATCCCTTGACGAAAGTACAGACTGGAAGCAAGTTGTTCCAAAAAATCTTCCTCTGACTGTATTTCAAGAAAATCACGACGAAGCTTGTGCAGGTCATCTTGGTTATTATAAAACTAGAAAACGAATATCCAATTTATATTATTGGTCATGAATAGTGATATTTTAAGATATGTACGGAACTGTAAAATTTGTAAGTCTCAGAAACCAGAGCAGAAGCCTTCCTATGGTGTTTTGATAAGTTGTACGGTCTCGAAGCCATGGTAAGTTATCGCAGCTGATTTGATTGATCCTTTGCCTCTTTCTCATAAACGACATCGGTTTGTCCCGGTTGTAACTGATCTCTTCACTAAGTTCACTTTGCTCTGCCTATTGAGAACTGCAACAAGTGAGACCTGTTCTAGACATTTTGAAGAAAAGGTATTCATGATCTTTAGTGTTCCAGAGAGATTCTCGGAGAGATCACTTTGTGACAATGGTAAGCAGTAAGTTTCTCGAAACCATGATCGGTAGCTATATAAACGAACTGTAACAAGTAAATTGTTACATGTCCTATGAATCATTAAAAGTCTCAAGTCATGACAGTTCATTCTGAAAATCTACAAATATTTTGGTAACGTATCTGTAAGACGCAAACAAATGCCTACCTTAACGCTCACAATCAAACAACTTTTTCGATACTCGTCAATAAACGGCTATCGATCGCAATTCTGTTACCTCTGTCAATTCTGTCAAAATGTCTGCGTTAAGATGGAAGTAGATAAGCTTTTCGACCGGAAATTATTTTTTGTGTAGATGGAATTGATGAAATCGGTGAGCACCTTGCTTCACGCTCTTTTTCGACTGGAGGAATTAGAGGCATATTTGCTGTGTGTTTGTACACTGAGACGCCATTTCTCATGAATGAATATCTGAAGAAACGCCTTTTTTTTGCTGAATAAATATCTGAAGATTTGGTTCTTCGCATTTCCAAAGGGACTCAACGCGACTGGAATAAAAAAACTAGGTTTCACATTACGAAATTGGGGTAGGAATTCATATGTCTGATAAGATATTCAGACAACAATGAGATGCTGGATCAACCTTTCAATTTTGCTCCAAGAGATACCCTGGCCAGCCATCTGCACGGAATTCAAAATTGATATTCCAAAGTCGAGACTAAACTGAAAGAGTCTCAAGCGGCAAGTGAGGAAAGATACAAACTTCGTCGTCATCCCCTTTCCTTGGTGGATGAGCAAGTAGTTTGGAAAAGACTACGTGACCTGGTACCACTAGGAGCCAGTTTGGGAGTATTTCAAGAATTTTACGAGCTTCTATATAATGTGTCTTAGAATTAACAATTCTGTGCTGAGAAGTATTTTGAAACTCAACTTTCAAACTTTTAAAGCCTTTTGTTCAAATTTAACCTTTTATTATATGGGGATTATCTGACTAGTTTACCAACGGAAGACCCGTTTCTATTTTAGGGATGCTGGAAAATAAGAGAATAAATCTATTTGACCTTCACTACAGAGAATGAAATGAAAAAAAAACGCAGAGGGAGTAGGGAGAGGGAGGCAGCGCATGAAGCAGATATTGAAGGATGTGAGCTGAGAACGATTTGATTATTATCAATATACCTGTTCTAGCATCTTCTTTTGCTTCAGTTGATTCCATAGAATCGCTACAAAGATTTGATGGGAATACCTAGTGAGATATCAATATTGATTGTTCAGAAATTACAACAATATATAAGGAGATCATTGGAGATATGGATCTTGTAGATGGACTCATTGCATATCATCGTATTAGAATACGATCAGAAAAATACATTTTGCGCTCCTTTCCTTTTTATTGACATATCTGTCATCAACAGCTGCTCACTACACAGCCGTTAAACGAGAATCACGAATTCACAAAAAATTATATAAAATATTCATTGACACTCAAATCAGAAATAGCTGAGGTTTTATGCACCCAAGCAGATAGCCTAGTGATTTCTCGGCTTATCTATAAGAAATGAAAGTGGCCCATTTTTAAGAAATTGTATTGTGGAAAAAATTTCGGTAATTTTTCGCAGGATTTTCAATATTATGTAGTCCATTATATTCAAGTTTTCTACCTATTTTTATTCAGAGTTATGCTGTGATAATTTAATTTTGTTAATAATATATAAAATAATTCAATATCAGTCAACGACCCTATTGTTGCACTGAAATCTCACTTATAGGCTTGGTATGTAAATTACAACTTCCATTTTTACGATCTGAAAATGAGCTGCTTCTCCAGAAGTGGACCTATAGATGAAAATTCGACATTCCTGGAAAATTATCCGAATCAATAAGAGTAGAATCCGCATTGAAAACATTTCTTATAATCCGAGTTCAACATCCTTTTTGAAGTTTGGTTCGGAACACTGTCGTAGAAACAATCGCAGCATATTTCATTTGGAAAAAATTGTGGTTGACGTTCACAATATTTCAGAATCGCAAATAAGATATTCAAGGATGGAAACTCCCAATTCCTGTTGTGATGTTCAGATACTTGGCATTTTTTCGTATAATGAACGGGTACCTAACGTCCTGTCTGATGAACGGTATTCTAAAATTTTGCGTCCCCTTCCAGTGGCATTATTTCTGTCGCCAAACGACAATCGCCCGAAGCGTATTCGCGGCGTCCACGTATTCGGCGTCCCTGGCGTCCATGCGACACCTCATTCCAACCACTCTTTCTCCTGCCTTCTCTCTCGGCATTCGGCCATTAATACTCCGATATTGAATGATGTATCATTGCGCTATAAAAAAGCAGGAAATGTGATATGGGAACGGCGTGCATACACTACACAAACTAAATTACTGGATTTTTCGAAATGAAAAATAACAAATAGCCCGGCTTACTCCCTCCACGGCCCGATATGACGGCCATAATTTATAAACGCCCGGCCACCGTTCTACATGCCGCCATGCCACCGATGAACATTTATTTTCATTTTTATTATCAGGAGATTAAAATTGTTGCAGTACATGGAGGCATTTGAATATTCGGTAGGATTTGCAATCGGATATGGCCTTTTTCTACCTCCTTAGGTGAGTGTCGCGTCGCGGCGCTGCGTATTTTCGACTCAGGAGACCGAGGTCGGCTCGAAAAACAGTTGGTTAATATTGCATATACGCTGGTGGAGTCCAATTAGTCAGCAACTTCTCGTATTATTTTTTTGATAGTCAAAATTTGATTTATACGAGAAGTTGCTGACCAATTGGACTTTAATAGGTGCTTCTATCTCTAATTTGTGAGAAGAAATACTTCATTCCTCGTCAGCTTCTGATTACCTACAAGGTACAGAAATAGAATATAGTTATCATTTGTGGAGCTCGGCACCAAAACTTTGATTGACTTCTTGATTCTATTTAAAAAAAGGGAATACGTCTTGTTGGCGATTCTATGCTCACGGACTCGCTCAATTTATTGGAACATCAAGGAAGGGTCGAAAATTTAACTTTTCTATAGATATTACCACAGCTCTTCTGAATTGTCGCCAATGGTTCCACCCTTAGCAATATCAACACGGAAGACACGACGAGTGTAAAATCAACTCACAAAACCTTCCAGGTTGGCATGAATCCATGCAGGTAGGAGTATTGGTGAAATGGAAGTCGATAGTATCAACACGTTTTTGGCAAATAAATCTTTCTCAATGTTTTTTTTTCTACGATCAATAGTATATGTCTATGCGTCGTTTGTCTCTATCAACTCTTTAACCTGAAATACATTTGATAGGTACTTCATGAATTACAATCAAGAAATTCCGATTTACAATTGACAAAATCTGAACCACAATTGATATTTTCTGAATGAGAGTTGAGTAATCTGGATTACAATTATTTTTGCTGAATAACAATAATTGTAAATTTGCAGGCGTCATATAAGAGCACAGTACAATTTCCATAAAAATTTCAAAGTCGTCAAAGCAGTAGAGAGGACTGGCAAAATGACTCACCGGTGGAAGTGGGAGACACTTGGTACAAAGACGGCTCGAAGATTCAAGAAGGAGATGAAGCTAGTATATACAGAGGCAAAGCAAAGACGACAATCGCATTCAGCCTCGGACGAAACACAACGGTGTACCAAGCAGAAGTAGCTGGCCTTGATCACTTCATAGGAGACCCAAGTTGCATTTCGGCAACGATAACCACATATTACGCCAAAACTAACGTTGTATATGATGTAGAAATTAGCCATGTATGAAAAGACGCTCTCTCAACCACTGTACAACGTTGTCTTCAGTTGTGCTACGACATTGTCATAATGTTTATCCGACCGACTACAAGGAGTAAAGATTTTGGGAATGGGAATAACGTTTTAGAACACAGTAGACGATTTTTTAATTCAACTTCACAGACACAACCCCACATCATTCAGTTTGCAGTTGGCGGATCAGCTATATAATGTGGTATCCCATGGGTCCACTCTGTAACAGAGTTTTATTTGTGAGGTTCTAAGTAATAGAGGATGGCTTAGGAAATGTCACTTTGATTGATGATTGTAAACATTCATTTCACAATTCGTCAATAGTTTTCCAACTGAAAATAACGATTCACTTCACCTTGATTACATTGAAATAGAGAAACTTTCACTCACCTGACACCAGAAATTGAATCAGTCTTTATCTCTTTGAATAAATCTGATTCTGTATCAAAAGACTGTTAGCTGGTTCAATTATATGATTGAATGAAATAACAAACAGCAGGAACATTTGACGTGATCGTTGTTAGGGAAAGTGATAATGAGGAAATTCTAAATTACCATCATTATTCATAAATATCGCTACAACATGCACCACCAATCGGACTAGTGGTTGTTATACTACGTAACACCTCTGTCAGTTTCATGCACGATTTCGGGTGGACTAGCATAAAAAGTTCCGCGTTCCCGTGGAGTCTCGATTTGGTCTGTTTGGTCTGAAACAAACGTAGCATTACTTACTTTTTTTTTTTTTGTAGGGACCCTCGAAAATAAAAAGAAATTTCTTCGTTTCGGAATTTATCGCAGACGATGTTGTATTTGCTCTCAGTAAGATATCACCCAGTTCAAAACTGTAATTACGCGGTGCAGGTTGTCTAGCTTGCCTTCGTGCTGCTTTTTCCAACAAATTCTCTCTTGCTAAGATCAACTTTTCTTGAGAAGTCATCAATTTTTCATCAGTTCGAAAACCCTGTAAGTGTTTCGGTAACAATTGCATTCTTTGGCCATCGAAATGCAGCTCATTTGGGGTAAAACCGGTTGATCCGTGAATCAAATTATTCATGAACTCCTCAAATCTTAGTGATTCGAATTTCCATCTAGCATGGTTTGCATTACAGAATGTTCGACAAAATCGTCCTAATCCACGCATTACGCGCTCTGATGGATTTGCTTGTGGATGCCTTACAGAACTATGAATTACTTCGATTCCCAAATTTCCCAAAACCTTGGTCTACTTGAGCGAAGTGAATTGAGTACTATGGTCAGATAATAGTTTTTGGGGCTTAGCGATATGCGTGGAATGATCTTTAGTTGATCTGTTGATTATTGCGCAGGTGGTAGCTTTCTTCAGAGGATAAGATGTCACTAGTTTTGTAAAAACGTCTAGAATAACGAAAATAAACTCCACCACGGCTAGGGGGAAGGGGACCATATAAATCTACCGCGATCAACTCGTTTTTCGTTGTTCGAATAACAGACTGCATCTCCGAAATTTCCATTGGACCCATTTTGATTTTTTGACAGATTTCACACGACCTCATAACGCTATTTACCGTTTTATTCAACCGCCATATTTCATTGCGTAAAGCACACCACGTTTTGTACGATCCAAAATGCCCTAACTTCATGATATTCAAAAGCGGAAACTTCTCTCCATGACATAGGAACGAAAAGTAAATAAAATTCGTCGTTGCTGTTGCGTGTATATAAAATACCAGTTTTGAAAATAAAACGCTGTTTTAGATTCTCCTTATCAGGTAGCTTGTTTTTTATATCTTTGAGTTTTTATCTTCATTTTGGTAGCGCTCTACTTCTTTCAAAATATTTTTAAATTTTATGGAAAATTTGGTGATGGGTAAAATGTGAAGAAGTTACGAAATTTCTGCTTTTAGATATATGCACCAAATCAAAATCTTGAAGAGCAAGTGCATATCGTGCGTTTCGTGCTGATAATAACTGACAAGTTTTCAAATATGTGATAGTCATATTATCTGTGTGTATAATGAATTTCTTACCCAATTAAAAATTTCTGAAACGATTTGAAGCCCATATCACAATAAGAGCTTCTTTTTCGTTGATATGATATCGTGTTTCACGCTTCAGTAATAACCTAGACGCCCACGCAACAACGCGACGCTCATTATTCACAACTTGAAAAAGTTGACCACCTAAACCTTTGTCAGATGCATCGACTTGCAAACAGAAAGGTACATTTTTCTGAGGATGATAAAAAAGGGTGGACTCTTCTAATCTTTTCTTTAACTTTTCAAAAGCCTCCTCTTCAACAACCGCCGTCCATCTCATTGAACATTTTTTCGTGTCAGAGCTATCTATGGTTCGGCTATTGAAGCAAAATGTTCACAGAATCTCGATCATGATCTGTCAGTCCAAAAAACATTTAACTTATTTTTTGTTGGTAGGTGGCGTAAAATCACGAAGTGCTTGTACTCGATTTGTATCTGACTCATACTGCGACAAGTCGCAGACATGTCGTTTCATTGCCAACACAGCGGTTCTTATGGCGAGTCGTAGACCAAACAGAATCGCCGCAGACCGGATGAGACTTGTCGAAAACAACTTTTATACGACACTGCTTGCTTCAATTTCAAGCGTCATTTGGTTCAATAATGGCATAATCCAACATTCAATGTGAAATTTGTGCAAATCGTTGAAAAATACAATGTTTTGTATGACCATACGATGGAAGGTTACTCAAATAGGCATGTGCAAGAAAAAGCCTGGAACGAAGTTGGAAGAGAAATGAATGAAACAGGTGAGTTTTTATTTTCACAATATGATAATATATAGTTATACACAGAATCGTCAATTCACAAGCTTGTTGAAAAGAACAATTATAATATTATTTATCATACACAATATGTCGACTGTCAAGGTAATGTCGCATACCCACTAAACATTGTGATATAACCCTAATGCAGCAGTTACATTACAATGTTATATGTTACATTGTCGTTATATGTAACTTTAACATTTATGTTATGTGGATGTTATAGCAAAATGTCCGGGTAGGATACATAACAATGTTACAAGCTAAAAATGGTTATGTTGATGCAATGTATCTGCATCGTATCCGCAACGTATCTGTTTCACGATTTCTATATTATATGATTGTGGTATTGTAACATTATCGAAATATCCACCAGCTATGTATAAGAAACAATAATATAATATTTTTGTTACATAACAATTATACATTATTTAAGAACTACGTTATATTTATCTGTGATGTATAGGTAACATTGTGTGGTTATGTTTTGGCAGAATCGCATTACGGTTTCAGAAATTGGTTCTGGAATATAAATAAAAGAACAAGGAATAATATGAAAATATATTCAAATAACGAGTATAAATATATATATATATATATATATATATATATATATATATATATATATATATATATATATATATATATATATATATATATATATGGAATTCTGAAAATTAAAATATAATTTTTATGAAATATCAAGAAGAGCCTAATTTATTTTTCCGAACGCTTTTTCCGCTACTTGGAAAATCTCAGCCACGCAGTCACTATTTCCTCAAAAGATTCTCCAGTGAGATCTGGAAAGCAGTGCTTAGCTGCATCTGAAAGTGATAGTAAAAATAAAATGTTACCTTGGTTATTCAGTAAACTAACAAAGGCATTATGGGGTGAACGATCTATATCCTCACACCCCAGTATACCATAGCCATACAACAAAGACACTCGAATGTCACTTTGTTGGTTCGGGGTGTATAATGTCATGTATTGGTAATAAATTGAAATTTACGGAATACTGAATAGTAATCAGTATGTCGTTTTGCATGTAAAAATGGATATTTTCTGTAAAAAAAGGTTTGAGCACTAGTCAGTATCCCGTAAATTCAAATTTACCGTCAAGAGATGACATTATACACCCCGAGCTGACAAAGTGACATTTGGGTGTCTTAACTGTATGGCTAATGGTTGATTCATGCAACAATCGTAGCTCGGAAATCGGAACTCGCAACAAAATATAAACCATTCATGCAGCAATCTCAAGAGCTGTTGAATCGTAAGAGTGAAAATTTGTTCAATATCTTACGAATTCCGACTTAATATACCTGCATGAACGTTTTCATTGAAAGATATCGACTCAACTTCTTCCTTACGACTTGCGAATTCCGAGTTACGATTGCTGCATGAATCCACCATAAGGTATACTGGGCTCACACAGTCGAATTTTGTTGGCGTAGAACACGAATCAAAACGTGAGGCTCTTTCGATCGAAGGTAGAGAGTCGCGTTTTGACTTTAGATTCGTGTTATACGCCAAAATGAGGCCTGTAATAACTCATCTTTTATTAAAACTGAACGGTGTTGGTATATCGAACCTTCATCATGGCATTTTACACCAATCTAAAGCAAACCAAAACATTTTACTCTTACCTTACGATTAGTTTCATCGCCCATGGTAGTGAATAAGATGCCTAGAAGTCCTGGTGACTCAACTGATTAGATTTTGTTTAGATTTTTGTGGCGAAAAAAACAATCGACGCTTTTGAAGGTTTCCCCTATTTTTTCGGTAGAGGGCGTTATGTTCCCATTTTTCAAATTTGATGACAAGTGTCAAGTTAATTGTCATATTGTCATGTCACTTTGAAATTTTGATGTTTACGATGTTTTTATCGAGTTTATTTGTTGATTTCATTGCTTTTGAATATCGAAACGTTGTTACTGGTATCTCATTGTCCGCCCATTATCCTTTAGGTTGCGATCTCTTCCCGCTAGCCAATCAAATAAAAGTGGAAAAACCCGACTGCACATCATTTTCACTTAGTGCAAATTAAGCTTCAGACAAGACTGACAAGAGCGTGTTGGCGACATCTGTACATATTGTACGGAAACCTTCAAAAGCTCAATTATCCACCAAAAATCAAGCAATCCAGATTTCGCCACTTTTATCCCAAACTTCTATAGGTATAAGTAAACACACCAGGGTTTCCAGGCATCTTAGTAGTGAAACTGCTTGTTAATCACCAATAATGATAATAATACAGGAATCTTGGAAAGGCAGCACGTGGCAAACTTGGTAGCAAAAACAAAATTACACTTTCTCTTTGTTGTGCACAAAGAATAACGAAGAATGCAGCGTACAAGTGACAGTTGACTTGGTAGCGGTAGCGCAGCTGCACAGAGCATTTTCCTTTCTTTCTCAGAACAAGAAACTTTGACTTTGCGCGGCAGGCCGTCGTGGCACAGAACACCAGCCAGATCGATTCGGTCACGATCTCTTCTTTCAGAATAACGTAGAGCAATGTGGAATGTGTGTGCTGAACTGCGATAGAACATCACGATCGTGATCGAATCGAACTTCGGAACTGGTGCTAAGTAGATTATACCGAAGAGAGAGAAAGAGAGATGAATGTAAAGGATGAATTGCATGGGTGAGAGGGTTAGTGGCAAACTGCCTCATCAAGATCAAGACCGTTATTTATTTATTGTTTTTATGGTTGGTACAAAAACGGAGCCAAAAACAGACTCGAACCAAAGAACTCACAAAAATGCTTGTTCTTTTTGAAATTATCGATCTTTAAAATACGAATAACAATTTAATAATGAAGCGTTTTCATATTTTTTCTCAATTTTCATATTTTATGACATAAAAAACTATGAAGTGGCAACAGAAACTTCATCAATGATTTTCATAACTGAAAAATATTACAAATATGAGTAGCTGTAATATCACATGAATGTTAATACTCACCTGTATGATAATATTGCATGTTATGTACTGAGAAAACATTATTTTTCTGTCACAGAGTATAACATTACATACATATATTGAGATTATATTTCATAAACATAAAATCATTCTAACAAAGTATACATTACAATGTTATTCCAAAAAAATGTTTCTTAATGTTATTGTTATGTTTCATGTTTAGTGGGTAAGGCTGATTTACATATGAACATAATCTATCTCGTAACATTATCGCCTCATTGGTGCCGCGCTAACACTGAGGGTGAAAATTTGTTCTGTGTTATTATTATTATGTGGTAACCCGCCCATGTCAAATGTTGGTTCTGACAGTTTTCCATCCATTTTTCTTATGAATTGTGTAACACACAAATTGCCGTAACAATTTTATCAACTTTGTGTGATGAGCATAGAATAGGTCTCTCTAGAATTGTAAATTTTGGCACCATTATACCAAACGCACATTCTATAATCTATTGTTGAAGATTCTTTATGAGTTTGTTAAATTTCTTGACGGATAGGGCTTTAATAAATTTTCATAAAGAGGGAAGGCAGCATCTTCGACAAAATAATAAGGAAAAGCCGGCTCGTGTGGTTCTTCGGACAAAGGCTGCGGTGGTGGAGAATTGAGTGTGTTCGCCTGAAAATTTCAACCAATACTTGAATTTTTGAATACCATCACCATTTTTACCGTAGTCGCCAACGTCGATGGCAGTAAAATTGCTATCTGCATCCGCTATAGCCAATAATTGCAATGAAAAATAACTTTTATAATTATAAAAAGCGGATCTCGTCTTGGTTGGACAATGTATTCTGATATGTTAACCATCAATACTACCTATACAATTTGGTGAATTCCAAAGTTCTTCAAAGCGTTCGGCTTTTTCAATCCATTGCAATGCACTCGGAATAGGCATGAATTCCATTTGCAAACCTGACCAAATTGTCCAATTGTAGAGTCTCCTCTCATGAATTGGAAAGATAACTGCTCGAAACTCATTCCGGTTGTCAAGTATCTGAAACATAATTTTATTTTCAGGAGCTGCATGTAAGGAGAAATGGAAAAATTTAAGATCCGCTTATGCCCGTCATCTAAGGCAGAAACCACCATCTGGATCATCAGCACAAGCAAAGAAAAAATATTATTCAGCAGACCATTTGGACTTCCTCCTCCCATTCACTAAATCCAGGCAACAAAAGAGTAGCATTCCATCTCCCAAAAATATAAATGACGAAACATATATTTCGACTCAAGAAGAATCTTAGGAAATTGAGCCTCCTGGAGTACATGATGAAAATGATCGAAATAAGGATGCATTCGAAGAATCCTCAACAAATGAACCTTTAGTCCCTGAAAGCACATTAATTCGCAATGAGAGTTCTACAAAAAAGCGCAAAGAAGTGGACCCATTAGAGAAATGTGCTATTGATTATTTCACATCGAAAAGTCGAGGTCAATTGGAAAAACGGATGATGCCGACTTGCTATTTCTCAGAAGTCTTCTGCCCGATTTACAGCGAATGACAAACGCTCAAAAACACGAATTCAAATATAAAACAATGCAAGTTATTGGTGAGATCCTTTGCAAATCACCACCACCAAATAATCTCACCCCACTTTTAACACATTCCCAGCAGAGTTGTACCTGATTCAAGCAACATTCCCTTCCGCCCACTATCGGTATTGTCAAACAGTCTTCAAGCACAAACTACTCTTCAAGCCAAATAAGCACACATATGACATCTCCCAATACTACTGTCGATTATGCATTTTTCAATTTGTAATATATAATGAATACACAATAAAAATGAACTCTGAATAAGTTACTTACCTCATTGTAATAATTAGTTTTTGGTATAATGGATTCCCGAAATTTTGTATCTGATCTCTTGATAGAAGGTCCAATTCTGTCCAGAAGTACTGAAAATATCTCTCGTGACATTCTATAAAATGGTTGAAATTCAACTGGATATTCCATCATTTCTTCACCAGTACAACTTATAAATATACTGCGATGAAGATGAGCTTTACTATATGGATGAACCCAATATTTTTCGAGTATTTTTCTTCTTTCGCGTTCGCAATATTAGAACCGATAATATTGCCACGTCCTCATCCGACGACATAATGTGAACTGATCTGCGAACTACGGAGTTTTGTTTCCCACATGGTGCTCAACAGTGTTGAAGCAACATGTCGCAGACATGTTGCAAACACATGTCTTGTAAGTATGCGATCGGCCTCACTCGAAGTCAGACCGAAAGGTAAATAACAAAAACAATACGTAACACCGTTGAATTTGAAACCAGTATTTTCACGTGACTCTGGAGTAAGAGGAATTTGATAATATCCACAAGTAAAATCCAATGACGACATAACCGAGAAAGTTTTCATTGTTTCAACAATATTTTCGAGTGTCCATTCACTATCAACTTGTTTAGGAATCTCGCGTCTAGAGATAACCTCACCGAATTATTCTTTTCAAATCCGCCATCAATGGTGATATGTATGGAGTTGGCATTTTACAGATTATTCCCAATTTTCAAAAAAATCCAATTGTTTTTGTATCACTGTTCTATGCGCTAAAGCGATTCGATATTGTTTCAAACAGAATTCCTATTCCTGGCGAAGACGAATTTGGTAGTGATATTCGTTCGTTTTTCCAGAGCGATTCGAACATATTCTTCTGTTTATTCAATAAATCTGGAAGATCTTTCTTTTGCTCGGCAGGAATATTGCTTGTTTGAACGGCGGATTCAGAATCGAAATGATCATCATCATTATTCATTATTTTGTTTTCGATTGTAGGAAAATTAGATTTTTCACATGAAATTGCACAAATATCAATTTGGTCTTCACATACTTTCGTAAAATATTTCCAATTCAGGAATTTCTAACCACAAACTCTGTATTTTCATTAATATTAATTGATTTTCTGAATATATTTTTGCTGAGCATTCCTGCAAGAATCAATATACAGAAAAATAGGGTGAAAAATCTGGTATTACTGAAAAGTCGAAAAAAATAAGTGGTTCATGATGGAAAAGTTAATGAAACTTGTTTTTTAACTTAACGGTGTTGAGCTTTAAACGCTCCACTACTCTCACGGCCGAACATACAAAAGTCGTTATTTCGTTCCAGAATGGAGCTAATTGTTCCCAAACATCTCCATTCATGCAACTTATCATACTTTCCGTGTCTAGCATATGATTCGATTTGAATTATTGAAGAGGGTGCATCATTTTTAACATGTTCTTAATCACACTCCTCCAACAGAACTTGTTTGACATTTTTTAGGCAACTTTCGGACCCATATTCATTGTCCCCACGCCGAGTCCTGGGAAGTTTTTTCGTTTCCCGACTCGTATGACTATTTTCCTTCAGCTATATCTTCATCGACTTCTAGCGTCAAAACAGCTGATAATCGCGCTTTCGATTGGATTTGTCATTTGCATTCTGTGCGTTAATATTACTTTGTTTTTGTGACGAACGAAAACTGCTTTATTTAGAAAATTGTGTATCCTGTGCATTTTCGTTTTTCATTGATCGAAAATAATAATCCGCTTGGCGCAAACGCGAAATGTCGGTCGGACCCGCTCTTCTTCATGTTACTATTCTCTCCTTTTTTCTCCAAGTAATTTTTTTTTTGTTTACCCTTCACCCTAACAACGGTTACCATGGTAACATTTTTTCTATAGCTGATTTCAGTCAAACTAAATCAGGCAACTTGGCAACCATGCATTTCCGCACCATGGGATCCGGGTTTTTGTATTCTCGCTACCATAGTAACGGTTGCCATGGCAACAGTTTTTCCGTAACTGATTTCAGCACGTTCCTCAAGATGAATTCGCAGCCAGAATCTGTGAATATTTATGGAGGCGATATTGTGAACAACACAAAATAGATCCTATGTTACATCTACTCAGTGCTATCAGATTAGAATATGGTGACTATAGGTTATGTTAAAATGCATTAAACAATCTGATTCGGTTTTATTGTTGTTACCCAATAAATTTCTAGAAGCATTTTCAATTCATTTTCTAGTTGATAGTTTGGCAACCGCGCATTTCTGCAGAGCGGAAATAGGGTGTTTCTTTGTCACTAAATACTAGCAAAGGTTGCCATGACATCAACTTTCTCCTAACTGATTTCAGCCAAACTAATGCAGACAATTTGGCAACCACGCATTTCAGCAGTATGGAAATCGAGTTTTTGTTTATTTGTGATTATAGCGAGTGTCGCTATGACCACAGTTTCTCCATAACTGATTTCAGCTAAATTAAGTCAGGCAACTTGGCAACCACACATTTCCGCACCATGGGAACCGGGTTTTTGTATTTTCGTTACCATAGCAACGGTTGCCATGGCAACAGTTTTTCCGTAACTGAGTTCAGCTAAACGAAAGTTGAGCCGCAAATGCTCCATAGCACAGGATAATGAATCTGTACCTACCAATACTGACGAAATGTTCGGTGGCAAACTCCTTGCGATCGTTTTCATCAATAATGTTCCCGGTTAAGGTGGTAGTAAATGTTTGGCCATCTCCACTAATTTTATGAAATGGGCAACAAAAGAACCCCCATTATATCTCGCTGATTGCAATTTGAGTTATTATCGAACACTGGGAGCCCTTTGATAGCATCAGGAATTTGGGTCGTTTGACTGAAATTTGAATTGTTATGGTTAGGCGAGTGATTGACATTTCGAACCGCTTCTAATAAGTGATAGTAAACGAATTGACAAGTTGATTTTCACTGTATACTGCTTGAGATCCTGCTTGATTGATTTGTTGGTATGTTGAGAAGAACATTACGGTTCCATCCCAAAATGTTGACCTCTCAGCGTATGAGGTGGTGTATTAGTAGACAAATCTCGAAAAACTGTTGGATTTTGACCGTCGCGATTTTTCAGAATTTGACTACTTTGGCTTGGATTAGGATCGGAATTGAAATGATGTAATGGTCGCATACCTTGATTTTGAGGGCCTACTGAAAAATTCTATTTGAAATTGGTTAATGTTCCTTGATTTCCTTGTTTATTTCCTATCGTACATTCACCTTTTTTTGTGAAAAATCTTTGACGTATTCCTTGGGTACTGCGCCTTGTGCTTCAAATTGCGCTCTATTCCTGAGACTAAATCCACTTCCAGTTGCGTTAGGTATATTGTCCAGCACCATTTTCACTCTATTACTCTACATTGGGCGCCAAGATGTAACAGGTTTTTTTGTGAGGTTCTAAGTGATAGATGATGGTGTAGGAAATGTCACTTCGATTGATGGTGGTCAAAATTCATTTCACAATTCGTCAATAGTTAACCAATTGAAAATCACGATGTACTTCATTCACTTTGATAACATTGAAATAGAGTAACCTCCACTCACCTGACACCAGATATTGAGGCCCAATTGCACCGCTCCAACTCAATAAAGATTCAACTAAGCTTAGCTCAATTGTTAAAAACAAGGGAGCTGATTGGCAAATCCATAGCAACAGAGCCTGGCTCAGATTAATCACAACTAAAGTAGAACGGTGCAACTGACCTTGAATCATTATCTCTTTAAATAAATCGTATTCTATATCGAAAGGCTGTTAGCTGGTTCAATTATATGACTCAATGAAATAACAAAGAGCAGAATCATTTGATGTGATCGTAGGTCAGCCCAAAATACTCGGATGAGACTTTGACTTAATTTTTGGAATTTTTGGAAGAGATAATTATTGGCTGTGATGTACGCCTGTGAAAAACTTTTACCTTATCTGGAAGGATCCTCTTTCAAAATGATCACCGATCATCAAAATTTGGTGTGGTTGTACAACCTTAGGGAACCGACTGGACGTTTGACACGTTAGGCTCTGCGGTTGCAACAGTTTGATTTCGAGGTGATCCACGGGAGTGGGAAAGTCCACATTATCCCAGATTTGCTCAGTAGGTCCGTTGCTAAAGTGAATGTTATCGAGTCTGATACTTCCGATTTCGAGTTTCATGGGGAAAAATGGTATGAGAGGCAGTGTCATAAAGTGCTCACTGATCCTCATAATTATCCACAGTGGCGTATCAAAATGAGGGTCTTTATAAGTATATTTCCTGTCCTTATCCTTCTCCAAAGGAAGATGTGTATTCTGGAAAGAAGTTGTTCCTAGAAGCAGACGTCATTCCATTTCACAGGCCATCATGATGATATAAGTGCCGGTCATGGAGGTGTTTTGAACACATTCCAGCGTATCAAGAGCCGATATTGGCCAAAAATGCGCCAGGATGTTGCTCGATATGTTGGCCGTTGCACTACTTGCCTATTCAACGAACCAGTCCTTATTCTTCCCTCCAAGTTGCCACAGCAATTACACGTATCAGATTTTTCTGATTTTTGAAGTACCGAATTTTATTATATGTGATAACGGAGCATAGTTCCGTAGCAAAATTTTCATCCAACGTTGCGAATTATATAAGGTCGTAATATTGTTCACACCAGTTTACTCGTCCCAGTGTAATTCTGTCGAACGAGTGAATAGAGTATTGAAAACAATGCTTCAGTGTTATATTGACGATAACCATAAGAAATAGGATACTCTATTAGCTGAGGTCGGAAGTGCCGTAAAATCCTTGGTACATGAAGCTACCGGTTTCACTCCTTAGTTCCTAAACTTCTCACGTGAATTCATTGGCTCAGGTGATGAACACGTGTTGACAGATCTTCTTTCTCAAATCGCTGAAAGTCTGATTGTACGTTTCCCCGAACTAATGAAGGTGTATCAAGACGTTCGAAAGCGTCTACATAAGGCTCATTGTAGATCAAAGCAAAACTATGATTTACGTCGTCGCCAAATCACTTACTCAGTTGGAGATAAAGTGTTCCGTGAGAACCACATTTTCTCTGATGCTACTAAAGATTTTACCTCCAAGTTGGCACCAAAATTTTCAGAACCAATCATTGTAAAGAAACGATGCTCACCTGTCGTTTCGGAAAGTCCAGAGGGTCTAGCACATGAAGGATCTGAAAGCTAAACTACCTGATGCTCCAACGGACGGAGAATCAGACTGAACCCAAAATGTTGTATTAATTTTGTTATTGTATGTTTGTGTTATTTCACTTTATCGGGAAACCACTCCGTAATTCCCCTAGGAGGTGAACGGGAGTTGTTACGTTTCAGAATACTTTAATTACCTTTTTGAAAAATCGGGTTGGCAGTATAATGAAGAATTTGGTCAAAACTTGATATATATTCCTGCTTGGTTATTTTTTTAACAATCAGGTACCTTTTGTCACCCCTCCGTATTCTTCAGATGTTCAAAAGGATGAATTCAACTGAAATGCTGAAAATATAATTCTGAAATCGACGGTAGGCGACCAAGAATACGCTAGGGCGCGCATTAGGACTTTTCCTCTGACTGAGCATTCGACAAGCATCCTCTCTTGTGCTGAATTTTCAAGTACTACCAGATGCAACTCATCAAAAGACGACGGGTAAACTTCCAATGAATATTTTTTTAAACCTTTAAACCTTCAGATGAACATTACTTTTATTTATCGATTTCCTCAGATACATCAACTCAAAACCTCATTAACATATAATATATCAAAATATATCAAATTACCACATCTAACATCTCGAACTTCCTGCATTTTTTTCTCCTTTCAATAGTGTTTGTTCAACATCACTTCGGTTCCATCCTTTCTCGTTCGTTTTTGAATATCACAGATCCCTCCTTTTTGGAATGTGAGAACTTGTGGTCCTCGGAAACGGATTCATCTGTACCCGATTATAAGTATTCTCAAAAATCATAGGATATTCCTCTTCTCGGGATTTCCTTTCGCAAAATGTTCAATTCATGTGAAATATACTTGATCGAAAAGGTTTGTTTCAAAGCAGTTTGCACAAAGGAATCGGAGCTTGTCTCAACGCACTTCCTGTTGCCCGTCGTGGCACATTACTTGATGATGAATCCTTTCGAATATGTGTTGGTCTTCGTTTAGGTTACAAAATTTGTTAGAACATAAATGTGAATGTGGTTCATTGTTGATGTGAAGGGTAGCAGTTGCGAGTTTAGTTCTGTTCGTTTCTCCCGACATGAAGCTCTCAATGATATCATCAAACGGTCTTTGTCAGTTGCTAATAGTACTTCTGTCTTGGAGCCTACTGGTGTTTGTAGAGATGATGGAAAGTATCCTGATGAAATTTTCTTGATTCCATGGACAAAAGGAAGCCATTAGTATGGGATTTCACTCGTTCAGATACATATGCCAAATCTCATCTCCAGACAACGTTTTGCAATGTGAGTGGAGCTGTGAATAGTGCTGAAATTAATAAATTGCGAAAATATTCTACACTGAAAGATAAAAACATATTTTATGCTGTAGGTATTGAAACATTCGGAGCTTTCGGCAGATACGCATCTGCGTTCATCAAAAATATGAGCAACTCATTAAATCTACTGGTGAACCTAGGGCAGGGTCATTTCTGATTTAAAAAATCAGCATCACCAGTTACACCTCTAATACCATCAGTCAAGTAACAATATTTACCGCCAATACCTGTTCCATAAACAGTGTCACCCAGTGTTTATCAAACACGAGATAGTTGATGGACTATCTCAGGAAGAACGACTTCGTGTAATATATCGTTACAAACAAAATTTCTATATCGGACAGAAGAACTCTAATAGAAACGTTCGCCAAGATAATGAAAAAAATATGGTCAGATAATTTAGCTTACACTGTGGTGGTTAGAGCAAACCCAGATTCAAAATCTCGTTCCTCGCTTCATTGGCTCCGCCCAAAAAGATGCCCATGTTTTGTTACGATATTTATTGAAGGGCTTGCATGAAAACGAAAATCGACGAGAAAATAAACCTGAACATATTTTAATTGGAATTGATAAAAATCCAAGTGACGTTGAAAATGCTCTAGTATTTTGCTTGATTGATAATGAGAAAGCACACGAATCATGGTCGAGTTACAAGGACCACTCAAATATAGTAGACAACTTCGTCGACCAATTACAGTCGACTTTGGAATGCACATATTGCGGGTACTGTTCTGTTATCTCCGACCTGTTTCGGGACCTGTCGCTACCTATCCCACAGAGAACCGATTCACTCATATTATCTCTTACTTGGATTATATTATCAGAGAGAAGACGTTGGATGGGGATGAGCAGCCGACAATTGATCTATTTGTTGAGCATCATTTTCGAAGTCATCCATATTGAAGTTCTTGAAGGATCTAACCTGTTTTGAAAAACGGGCAGGTCTAGCTTAACTTAATGGGGGATTACATTGGATAATGTTATGATCTGAAAACTCATAGCTGGCTACTGATGAACAGATGTCCAGTGAAGAATTACAAATAATATCTAATAACGTTGCTGAGCACTCAGTTATACGAGTTGGACTATCAATGGTTTGTTTACAATCGTGTTCAAATAAAATATTTTAAAGAAATCTTGATTTAATATTATCTGTCAGTGAATTAATGTTCAGGTCACCTAAGAGTGAAAAGTTTGAGATATTAAGATTAAAAAATGCTGGTAAAATTGTTCGTGAGGGAGATACAACGCTCCGAGTCCTAAGATAGTCTTACCGAAAGATAACTTCACAATCAGATATTCAAGAGGTGAGGGAGAGCTGCAGGGTATCTCCAGAATGGTGAAGTTGATATTTTGTTGCAAGAAGATCAGGACCCCTCCACCAATTCCAGTTGTACGATCTCTTCGTATCAGGTGATAGCCAGGTACGTAGTATAACTCTGAGGTCTTCTTTGAGCCAGGTTTCAGTTATTACTACTGCTGAGAAAGCGTTTCGCAAGATGAAGTTCTTTACATCAGGAAACTTGTTATTGAGTGAACGTTTATTCATACGGCATGCTGTGAAAGGTGCGTCTCTGTTGAAACAAGGTTTGAGACGTGGACCATTAGAATTATGATTAAGTGAATTGAAGGTACTTCTCCTGTAGGTTGACCGAAAAAACTTGAACTCATTAACCAAGACGTTCTCAGGCCACAAGTCCGGATTCAGAAACTGTTCCACGAGGTCACTGCGAATGTCAACTCGAAAAGCATTGTAATCACCAGATCTGACTTTAAGTCGTTTAATGGCAAAGTTTTCTCCAGTACCGAAAGTCTCAAAGAGATAGTCGGTCAGATCTGATTCAGTTATTTCACTATCCAACTTTCCAACATATAGAGCAGTTTTTCTTTAATGACTGCCACTTTTATTTCAGAATTTGAATGTTTTTTTGAGCCCACAATTCGAGTATACTGTATAGAAGTAGACTTTGCTGTACTCTTAGTTACATTATGGGTGCTCTTAGGCACTGGGGAAAAAATTGTCTCAGAAAGTGGCTGGGAAGAGAGGTTACTCTGGGTGTTTCTATATTTAAATGAGACAAAGCCGCAACCTAGAGTATTAGTTGGATTTATTGTTGAAGTGGATTCAATTATTTGAGAAGAAGTTGTGGTTAGGTGAGTAGGCCGCTTAGAATCCTTATGTAGAAGTTGTATCATATCGATGTTGCTATCCTTCAGAATGCATATATTTTGAGTCAGAGTCTCGAGTTTCGAGTTTACTGATATCAAAATTTCAGCAAGGGAGTCCTTCAGCAGGATAGAGAACTCTTCTCTGAGAATATTGAGATCGATGCCAGTTTGCTGATGAGAGTCACTGGGAGTTGATTGTATCATCGTTTTATCCGTTTCTACATTGGGTTTGCAGTCAATGCAGTAATAGAGCAAAACGCGCCTTTTTAGATTCACAACTTTCATTTCAGAATATGTTAGTTTGGCGCATTTTTGGCACATAGCAGTTTGACAGGAATCACACACAGCAGTTTCATCTTCTTTATTGCATTTTCCACAGTTTATTATGAAGTTTCAACAAAAGTCAACGAGTTACCTATAATAGAAAGAAATCTTACGCGAAGCGAGTTTCCCACGAGTCCAGCAGAAATGGGGACTGGACGACGTCGCACTCAGGAGCACGTTGTTGAACGTCGGTTGAGGTTATATTCAATGAGCTCAATCCTTCAGAATGCATTTATATAAGGAACCAAACGTTTCGTAGGCAATTGAAGTCATTATATGCACATGACTCCACGAGGTAAAAATCAGCAATTGTATGATAGATAACACAGAAACTTGGGAGACACTGTTCCACGATCAGTTTATACTTTTATAATTCATACAACTGTACTTTATATTATTTGTAAAAAAAACTATCAGGAATTCAGCATATATATATATATATATATATATATATATATATAAAGTTCTAGATCTAATAAATGAGAAACCAATTATGTCTTGATTATATATTGTGACCAACGAACTCGGCCTTCACTCCACTCCGAGCGAAGTACACACTAATTGAAACAAACGGGGATGGAGGCGTGCAACGGAGTTAATGAAGCAAAGCGGTGCGGCAGTGACTGGGATATGCAACAGCAGTGTTGAGCAATGTAAAGTAAGCGAAATCAGAAGGCGTGGTAGGTGAGCAGAAGCTCTACGCAAGTAACTTGACTACAACTGCTAACTCGAGTTAGTTTTTTTCTACTCATATATGTCTCGACGGTGTTTCGATTTTGGTTCACAATAGAATAGGCACCAAAACCAAGGACCTGATACACAGGGACACAGACCTAAGTGGTACCAACCAAAAGGGACCCGGACGAAGGAAAAATCGGAAGACAGCGGGCCCAAGTGAAGAGAAGAACCACAAAGAACCCGAAACTGCTGAGTAACGGGTAGAATAGTCCCGACGCGTATCACGATTCGCGCGTATTGCCATCGTTTTTCTCATGATATAAAAAATAAAAATTCCAGAATAACCCACAACTCCGTCACTACTGAAGAACTAGATAATGCTTTCCTAGTCGTGGTTAAAGGTGGTTGAATACTCCTCATTTGAAAATGCTCATAAAAAGTATTTACATGCTGGTATGCAGACACTTCATTATTTGCTATCACAAAAGTTTTGGATTTTATCACCCAAACGCACTATACGTCATGTGCTATCCAAGTGCACGTTTTGTTTCAGAGTTAATCCTACCCCTCTCGAACCTTATATGGGTAGATTACCCCCCTCCCTCAACCAATTAAAACCTTTTAAAAGTGTAGGTGTCGAATATGGTGGACCCTTCAATATCACCCTGGGTAAAAGCCGCGGTATAAAATCTCAGAAGGCATATATCTGTCTATTAATTTGCTCCGTCACCAAGGCTGTCCATCTAGAATTGGCGTCAGACCTCTCGGCAGAAGCTTTCATTGCTGCTCTGCGGAGATTCGTAAGTCGTCGTGGACGTTGTTCAAATATTACTTCTGACTGTCGCACAAATTTCATTGGTGCCTCACGTATTCTCTCTGAATATATAAAACAAGCCGCTGAAAGCAAACACATGGAATTTTCGTTCAATGCACCTTCGTCCCCCTCATTTTAATGGGTTGAGTGAGGCAGGAATGAAATCTGTGAAATCCCACTTATATCGCACTATCGAAAACCATATACTGACTAATGAAGAGTTTTATACTTTGTTGACCCAAATTGAAGCCACACTCAATTCAAGACCACTTTGTCCCCAAAGCAGCGAGCCTAACGATCTTTCTGTTTTGACACCCGGTCATTTTCTGACACTCGATCCTCTCCCAGCAATCCCAGATTCTGATTTGTCTCATCCCAAAATTATTCATCTGAATCGTCGACAACTCGTTCAAAGGTTACAGCAGGACATCTGGAAAAGGTGGAATACTGAATACCTTCATACTTTTCAACAAACAGATTGTTTTGTTCTCCGACCACCCAAGCTAGACCCGACTTCCCCACTTGTGTTTGTTAAGGCAAATCTCAGCTTGCCTACACAAAAGGTTAATCCACTGAAACCTGTCAGAAAACAACTGATCTCCTGGCTAATACCACGACAGTTGTCGGTGCAGGATTCTTCACAGAAGTCTCTGGATATGCTTTTGGCAATACAACTACCGAAAATAATTTTCAATTATTGGAACAGGGCACACTCGCCGAGAGAAGTTTTTTCTGGGGATTAAGAACTTAAAAAATTTAAAGATAATGTTAATTCGTTTTTCCTGTTCTTTCATCCATGTGGTGTTCTTTGTATATCACAGGCTTTCCCTTCCGTGTGAATCTGTAGATGAAAAAAATATGGCCTCTCGTCAGTATAGTGTCCATCATCAAATGACTTCCCACAATCAAAAGTCATATTCCTTTCTGTTCAATTTTTGATCATTATTTTATTACTTCGAAACATATTAGTTCTTGTATTCTTTGATAGGCGAATCTGAGATATACAAAAAGTTGCTAATTGAACGTGTTCCATTCAGAAGGAACTCTGTTTGACTTATCGCAGCAACTTCTCAGGGTAGATTGAAAATCTGGCCTTCTACACTGGTAAAGATTCTCACATTCATTTCATTTTTTTGGTTTTGTGGTAGGTAGAGAACCCAAAAAAGCTAGGAGAAAAAATTCAGGTCGTTTTCCATTCTCGTGCGTATCAGTTGAAACATTTTTTTTCGCAAAAAACTTTCAGTTCGTGCTTGCCATATATTTCATGGAAGCGTTGTTTGATCCATTTGGGATCTATTCGGTAATTACCACCAACCTATGGCCTTGCGAAGGTGTGGTACAACCAATAATAGGGAAAACGGAGATTCGAAACATTTCACGGAAAAACTCAAGTCCATGGTAGTATCCGTGGGGGATATCCTGGTCAGTTTCGATGTAGTGTCATTGTTCACAGGCTCTCACACATTTAGAGGACACATTTCCGGAAGACCTAATGACACTTTTACACCATACGCTAACAAGAACGTATTTTCAATTCAACGGTACGTTTTATGAACAAAAAGACGCAGTGGCAATGGGAAACCCACTGAGTCCAGTATTAGCCAACTTGTTCATGGAGAAATTCGAAGAAATGGCACTTGGGACCGCGATGAAACGACCCAAATGCTGGTAACGGTATGTGGATGACACGTTCGTTATCTGGAATCACGGTGAGGAATAGTGAAAAAAAAAAAATTTCTCAGTCACATATTCAACATGAATCCAAAAATTCAATTCACCGTGGAAACAGAACAGAACGGACCACTCGCTTTCTTAGACGTTTTGGTTACGAGACGAAATGACGGTAAACTTGGTCACAAAGTATATCGGAAAGCAACTTACACCGATAGATATCTACATAGTGACTCCAACCATCACCCAAAACAAAAGCAGGGCGTTAGTAGTATAGCGAAGAGAGCACCAGGACCGAGATCTCGGTCCCCGTACTCTCCTAGCGTATTTCGGGAGTTTGAGGGAACATAGTACGCCTATGTCAGCGGGCGCGGTCGTGGACCCCGTTACCCCGTTGGTACTCCGCCCATGTCCGCTAACGGTCGTCGCCGACATGTCGAGACCTGCAAAAGTTCGAACGGCGAGTTCCCAGGCTCACGTGCAAGGCGGCTCTTTTGTCGGCATGTTCGTCAAAGATATCATCGAATGATTAATGGGTTTTCGGGTGAATCCCCACAACCGAGCTGTTTACGAAAACAAACGTGATGACTCATGCGTTTTTCCGAGAATTGCAGAAGGTCATGCGAGACTTGCAAAACAAAGCAAACGTGATGACGTAAGCGCTTTTCCGAGAAATGCGGTCATACGCGGCGTCTTTCGCTTCGGACGTGATCGGAAACGTTCGGGCGGCATCGTAGAACCGCACCCATTTCGAGCGGGAATATTTGAACAGAGAGCGTCTTTCGCTTCAGGCGGCGTTCATGACACACGTGGGTGGTACGGTGAGGCAATGCTGTCATATTCTTCAGGCGGCTTAGAGGTCAACGAGATGGGCGCGGCGCGGGTAGGGGATCCAACTTCTCGATTGCTGCGAAGTCAGTCTTCTGCTAGAACTCGTACGATACCGCCATCGAAGACAGTGTTGTGTGTCCGCCATTAGACCATCGAAGTCAGTTTCCTGCTAGAACTCATACGATATATACCGCTATAGAACGACAGTGTGATCAGACTGAAAAATGTAAGTACCTCTTTTTCCTTCGTGTTCGGGAGTGTTTTTTCGAAACGGCTCACATACAGGTTGAGAGCTATTCATGCGCAAGTGTTGATCTCGGCATATACAGCGTGAGTCGAAACTTTTTTCTGTCAAGTGTGTTGGCTCAGTGTGAATTTTTTCGAACGGCATATACAGCGTGTGTCGAAACTTTTTTCGTTGGCTCAGTGTGAGTTTTTTCGAACGGCATATACAGCGTGTGTCGAAACCTTTTTCGTTGACTCAGTGTGAATTTTTTCGAACTTATCGGCATATACAGCGTGTGTCGAAACCTTTTTCGTTGGCTCAGTGTGAGTTTTTTCGAACGGCATATACAGCGTATGTCTGAACTTTTTCTGTCAAGTGTGTTGGCTCAGTGTGATATTTTTCGAAGGTATCGGCATATACAGGGTGTGTCGAAAATTTTTCTGTCAAAGTGGTCTGCATGTTGTTGTTGGCTCATACAGTGTGAGTTTTTCCAAACGTATACAGTGTGCGTCATAATTTTTTCGTCAAGTGTGTTGGCTCATACAGGGTGAACCAACAGCAGCACAGTGTGCGACAAAATTTTTCCATCAAGTGTGTTGACTCATATAGCGTGAGCCATTTTTTCGAACGTATGTACAGGATGTCCTAAAATTTTGATGTTTTTTGCTTCAGATGGACCTCCTTGCAGAGTTGAACACAATATGCAGCGCTTCTGGATACAAGCAGACCGTTCCTATGAGCAGCTTGCAGAAAAACAAGCCCTATCCAATTCAGAAGCTTCGCCTGGTGAAAACCAAGTTCGGAGAGACCATCATAGCCGATATCCAGCTGTACGAGGTATTCCTTCCGAGAAGAGTGTTTGCAATCCTCAGGGGACATATTGACCAATTTACTCCGGGGAAGTACGCCCTGGTAGTCGAAGAAGGAGGGGTCGGAAAGACAAATACCTTCAAGTTCATCGAGAACTAGGCAACAACATGAAGGAAGTTTTCTCTCTCTCTGTGTCCACCCATATCCACATATTTTTTGAGAACTGTAACCTATAGGAAAATATATACTTGTATGTGAAATCGTTTTGACTTTGATTTGGAGAGAATGCGTGACAGAGTAACCATATGACAGACGCAAGACTTTACTGACAGACGTATGACTCCAATGACGTGAACGACAAATGACAGAGGAATATGGTATGATGTTTGGCTTGGATGACAGACGCAAGACTTGACTGACAGACGTATGACTCCAATGACGTGAACGACAAATGACAGAGGAATATGATATGAAGTTTGGCTTGAATGGTAGACGCAAGACTTGACTGACAGACGTATGACTCCAATGACGTGAACGACAGGCAACACGAATGACAAGACGATATTTCTGACAGCTGACAAATGAATTGACTGATGTGTGATGTGAACGACAGCCCAACACGAATGACAGACGATATGGCTGACGTATGATGTGAACGATAGCCAACTCGAATGACAGACGATATATAGCTGACGTATGATGTGAACGACTGCCAACTCGGATGACAGGCAATATTTCTGACGTATGACTTGACTGCGACGTATGATGTGAACGACTCGAATGACAGAGGATGTATGTGGTGAATGGCAGATGACTTATGACAGACGCAGGACTTGACTGACCGCCGACGTATGACTTGACAGACGTATGACTTGACTGACAGAGGAAGTGACAGATGACGCTCCTCCGAGGACGCCATCTATCCACGCCACTGTGAGCCAACTCATAAGTGTGGTGACAGATGACGCCCCTCCGAGGACGCCATCTATCCACGCCACTGTGAGCCAACTCATAAGTGTGAGTGACAGATGACGCCCCTCCGAGGACGCCATCTATCCACGCCACTCTGAACCAATGCGTAAGTGTGAGTGACAGATGACGCCGCCTCGGAGGACGCCATCTATCCACGACACTCAGAACCAACTCGCACAGTGATCTGTGTCCCACACTCTTGTTTTTTCATTTTTTCCCACCCTCTATTCCCCATTATGTCCCACCCCACATTCTGAAAGAGAGAAAAAATAACAGCCCTTTCGAAAATACGATTTATTGATCGAAAAAAACATACATTTCTCAACGAGGTAAAACATTATTGGAAAACCAACTGAGCATAGAGTCTACATTGAACTGTGTACACATATACTTGCAGTTGTAGGCGGCGGCGTGGTTCGGGCAAGGCGTCGGCGTTGGCTGCAAATTTTCCATTCCATGCGTCGTACCGTCGAACTGGGAGACGTCCTGGATAGACGGTGGGCAGGTCACTCCAATATCTCGGACTTTTCTCGAGAGGAACTCGGCTTTTTGGCTACCTCTCACATATATGACTTCGGCCGAGTACAGAAGGTATTTCTGCAGAATGGCATCAACGTCGTGGTACTCGACGTCCCCTGAAGAATACGGAATGCCATGAACGTACTTTTCCAAGTACCGGGTGGTCTTCTTGTCCTTGTCCGTCAACAAGACATAGGGCATTGGTGGCTTGAACAGGAAATTCTGCCGCTGGTGACCGATATGGATGGCAAGTTCTTTGGGGTGGAACACCCCGTTGACGACGAAACCTTGGATATCAACGACCGCGATTCTCATGATGTGTGCGTCTTGTACTAGCTGGCAACTGAATGACGATGTGCGCTAGAGAGCGTCAGTTCTCCCACTTCTCCCACCACGGTGGCGCGCGCCGCCTATGATTTCTCATGACCTCGGTAAGGGGAAGTACAATCGTCCGGGATGATGCAACAAGGGGAATTTTGACGAAAAACCGACGTTTTCGACACGGCTGTCCACCACGTCGAACAGACCGAAAAAGATTTGAATTTTCAACTATCAATACTTAGACGTTCAGTGGATGAGAAAGCATTTCAACGCAAAGGTGGACCTTCGAGTTAACCGTGACGAAACGTAGTTCTCGTTGGTCGCCTGAACCAAAAAAGACAAAATGGGGGTGGGAAGGCTGTACTCATCAGGCCGAATGCGACGAAAATATCTCCAATGTCAACCGACACTCACCGACGATGTCGACACGGCTGTCCACCACGAAGATTTCACCTTTCTCGAACAGGCCAAAAAAAGATGCATTCCTTCAATTTTCAGCTATTACTACTTAGACGTTCATCAGATGTCTTGAGAAAACATGTCAACGCAAAGGATGACCGTATCAATACTTAGACGTTCAGCTGATGAGAAAGCATGTCAACGCAAAGGAGGACCGTAAGGTCAACCGTGACGGCTCTCGTTCGACGAGAGAGAAAAGACCAACAAAAATGGGGGTGGGAAGGCTGTACTCATCAAGCCGAATGCGACGAAAATATTTTCAATGTCAACCGATACTCTGAGAGGGCTTTTCTGGTTCACAACAAAATAGGTGGACCGGTCAGGTCAACCGTTATGGAATCGAGCGAAAAAGGGGAAGACGTTGGGCCAACTGCCATGAAAACCGTTGACAACCGCCGCCCTCTTGAGATGTGAGCGACTCGAAAAAACAGTTGTAGTCCCCTGTGGACGCTCTCCGATTCTCCAAAAGTCGGAATTCGGCCCCGAGAAGTGAAAATGTTTCCTTCGATGATTCACCGCGATACGACTCATGCCATACCGGCCAAATGACGATAAGGAATGCGAGGTTATCGCAGACATGTTCAGACAAGTCAACAACTTCAATGACGCACAGGCTATGAGTCATCACACAAACAGAGTGACCATCGATCAGCAGTAAAACGAACAAAGACAGCTCTGAGTCATCGGTGACCTTCAAACCGTGAACAATATCCGAATCGTAAGAGTAGAAATTCACGGCGGCAGAAAAAACGGTGTTCGACCCTCCAAAAAAATGGAATGTTTTGAAACGAGAGAAAACTGTTGAACTGACTGCGTTAGGCCGAACGCGACCCATGCCGATCATATCACGTCTACCTGAGTGCTGAACACGATGATTGAGTTGACATTCCCCGCAAGCGGTGGGGACCGCATGTTTTGTCGTGGGATCCAAAGTGAAAAAATCAGATACTTGGGGGAATATACACCCATGACGTGACGACAATGGACAGGGGGGCCTTATAGTTCACCGTTGGTCCCACCCCTCCACAAAAAGCATTCCCAAATTCGTCACATGTTCGATTGGAGTCTTCAGTACTCATTTGTCTTCCAACGAGAATGGCTGCAGACTGTTCGTATGCCGAGAGACTTCAAACGTTTCGCAACTGGCCTTCGACATTTCCGAAAGAGAAGTTGGCCAGTGCCGGTTTCGTTTACACCGGTTCAGGAGACGACGACGACACAGTTACCTGTCTCAATTGCGGTGTCGAAGGATTCAATTGGGAGACTGGCGATGATCCTTTGATGGACCACTTCAGGTGGACACCCTATTGTACGTTTTTCGACAGCGATACTTCTTCGTTCATCAATCGGGTGAAACGACCAACACATACGGAAAATAGTGTTCTCATGCGGCGTCTCGCAACTTTCGAAAACTGGCCCATCGGTCTCAATCAGACGCCTCAAGAACTTGCCGAATGTGGCTTTTTCTACACTGGAATAGGAGATCACGTAAAATGCTTTCACTGCGGCACCGAAATAGCCCACTGGAAACAAGGAGATTCGGTTTGGATACATGGCTGTCACGACGGATGCGATTTCATGATGAAACTTCAACCGTCCAGGGCGTCTCCGCCGCCGCCACCGCTGACCTGTAAAGTTTGTTTGGACAATGAAGTATGCATTGTATTCATGCCTTGCAGACATTTGGTTTGTTGTCTCGAATGCTGTGTAAGATGCGGTGAAAACTGTCCCGTTTGCCGTTCACCAATCACCTCATTCATGAAGATATATGTATCTTGAATATACGTTTGAATTTGGCGCCTCGTTTCATTCCACCTCCACATAGGTCTGCACACACAGACATGCGCTTTCGATACTTTGAAACTTCACGTCACGTTCTTGTGGCATTCTCAACCGCAAAATATCCCCAGAATCTGGGGAAATATCAAGGAAATCCTATAGAATTTTCCCCAGATCTAAGGAAATGTTCTCTCAAGTGCAACATCGTCGGTTGGTGCGTATCCATGCTTCACTGAGGGGGTAATGGAGGAAACAGCATACACTTCAAATGTCAAATATCCCGCCTCAAGCGTGGCATAAGAGCCGTAGAAGGACGTCTGGGAACTTTCCCACCCAGAACGCCGTCGACCACGTCAGTCTTTGAAATCCAAATGTTCCCGCCATCTGACGTATCACGTGACCATGACTGCTGCGCGGAATGCTAGAACGTTCAAAATTCCCGCCACGTCTTGCACGCCACGGTCATGCGCACAACCATCTGCTGGGTACTTTGAAGTTTTCGTCTGACGACCAACCTTTGCCGCCTAGAACGTTTGCCGCTCATGCGCACCAACGCTTTGACGTTCAAGCTGAAGTCTTTCGAATTTCCCGCCTAGAGTGTTTGTCGCGACGTTCAGGCTCATTCAAAGTTGCCGCCTACAGCGTTTGCCGCTCATACGCACAAACGCTTTTGGATACATTGACTGGCTGAAGTCCTCCAAATTTCTCATCAGAACATCGACGCTCATATCATTCAAATTTCCCGCCTAGAGCGTTTGTCGCTCCGTTCAGGCTTAAGTCTTCCAAATTCCGCACCCGAACTTTGACGCTCAGGCTGAACTCATTCAAAGTTGCCGCCTACAGCGTTTACCGCTCATGCGCAAAAACGCTTTTGGTCACTTCGACGTTCAGGCTGAAGTCAGTGTTCACCGCTCATGCGCAAAATGATCATTCGTGTACTTTGAAGTTTCTGTCCGACGACTTACCTATCGATGTTGCCGTCTACAGCGTTTGTCGCTCCGTTCAGGTTGAAGTCTTTCGAATTTCGCGCCAGAACGTTCACTTTGACGCTAAGGTTGAACTCATTCAAAGTTGCCGCCTCATGCGCTCATGCGCACAACGATAATCCGTGTACTTTGACATTTTCGTGCGTTTGGCCCTAACCATCAAGCTGAAGTTCAGGGTTCACCGCTCATGCGCAAAACGATCATTCGTGTACTTTGAAATTTCCGTACGTCTGACGACTAACCTTTCAAAGTTGCCGCCTATAGCGCTTGCCGCTCATGCGCAAAACGATCATTCGTGTACTTTGAAATTTCCGTACGTCTGACGACTAACCTTTCAAAGTTGCCGCCTAGAGCGTCTGCCGCTCATGCGCAAAACGTATGCTATACTTCAGCTTTTCGACGTTTGACGCACGACGTGGACCACTCACGTACTTTGAAGTTTCCATCTGACAACTCACCTTTCAAAGTTGCCGCCTTGAGCGTTTGCCACTCATGCGCAAACACGCTTTTGGTCACGTGCAGGCTGAAGTCTGAGTTCACCGTTCACCCCCAGCGCATATGTACTTTGAAGTTTCTGTCACTTACCGCCTAGAGCGTTTGCAGCTCATGTACAAAGGTATGCCATACACGTTCAGGCACATGGCAGGCGTGCTTGGTGCACTTCAGATGTGTCAGATGCGAGTCAGGTGGATGTCAGATGCTAGTCAGGTGGACGTCAGATGCTAGTCAGGTGGACGTCAGATGCTAGTCAGGTGGACGTCAGATGCTAGTCAGGTGGACGTCAGATGCGAGGCAGACGCCTGAAGACGTTCAAATTTCCCACCTAGAGCGGACTGGGCATGGAAACTCCCTGACGTCTGTCGGTCATGCGCATAACGATCAAGTGTTCGTCATATGCTCTGAGGCTGAGTGACAGGTGGCATCTGATGTGTGCGCAACCAACTTCAGAGGATACTTTGACATAGGCAGATCAACTTGACTGGTAGTAGGCCAAATGTCTCGCATTCGAAAAGTGAACAGAAACATGTGCGAAAAACTGCACAAAAACTTAGCATTTTTGAGGCGAAAAAACAGCACAAAAACGGTGCGTTTTTGACGCGTCAAAAGTGACCAAAATACGTCGTTTTTTGCGTGTTTTTTCGATGCTCATTTTCGATGCGTCGAAGTGACAGAAAAACATCGTTTTTCACGCGTTTTCACGCATCGAAAATGAGCGTCGAAAAAACACGTGAAAAACGACGTTTTTCTGTCACTTCGACGCACCGAAAATGAGCACCGAAATATCGTGAAAAACTGGTCGTTTTTCGATGATTTTTGTGCGAAAATGAGTCGATCAAAATCGCCGGTTTTTCCCATAAGAATACATGTAAAATGGGATGAAAATTGTGCGGTTTTCATCGACTGTTTCTCGCCCAAAATTTGTCATTTTCAAAGTGACCAAAATACGTCGTTTTTTGCGTGTTTTTTCGATGCTCATTTTCGGTGCGTCGAAGTGACAAAAAACCTTCGTTTTTCACGCGTTTTCACGTATCGAAAATGAGCGTCGAAAAAACGCGTGAAAAATGACGTTTTTCTGTCACTTCGACGCATCGAAAATGAGTGTCGAAAAACACGTCAAAAATGGTGCGTTTTGATGCAATTTTTTCGTCGAAAAAACTGCATCAAAATGGAACGTTTTTGCGTGCGAGAAATGACACATCTCAGAAATGAGGCAAAGCATACAACAAAGTAGTTTATTCGTATCATTCAAAAGTACATAGTCAAGGCGTCTCAAGGCTAACGTGGGCTGCAGAGATGGAGATGGATGCTCGAACTATCCACACAGATTGGTCTATACTGCACGCTCATTTTCTGATGCAAGTACGACTGCTTCATTGTCATGCACATAGTGATCGATCATATTCATGATGTAGTCGTTGGTGATGGGATGCTGTAGGACCTTGATTCGGTTTATATGTACATCACACTGTTCCACTTCTTTGAAATGACTCTTGATACGGTTGCAGATATCGATGGAATGGGATACGTTTTCCCACTTTTTGAGCAGACGCACACCTCTTTCGCCAAGTACTTTTTCAGCATGTTTCCAATTGCATTGTTGACGTCTCAGTATGTACCACTCTCTGTCGGGTACCACTTCGAACAGACCAAGACATCGAACTTTTTCTTCGCTGATCGAATAAGGCGTCAACCTGGGTGCGATTGATTCCCTCAGGACAGAAATGTTTCTCTGGATCCTCTCTTCAACTTTCAGACGTTCGATCTCAGCTCGTTTTCGTTCAGCTCGCTCCTTTGCAATCTTTCCGGCATTTTTACGTCTCTCGTGGGAAGCCTTGCGTATTTCCGTGACCAGCATCTGCTTCAACTCTTGCACCGATTTCACTAGTTCACAGTTTTTTTGCCTTAGCGAATTCACATCATCTTCCGACGTTTGTGGTTGCGTCGTCCACTGACTCGCGTAGTTACGGATTTTCTTCAACATTGTTGCTCGTACGACTCCAACTGATAGACTGACGCTCTACCGATTTTCATGTACATGTCAGGAGGGGTGGTGGTAGTCACGTGGTCAGACGCTCGATGGGGGCAAAGTCCATTGAGGAAGCCTATACGCATGAGCGAATTCACGTCGTGCGTCAAACGTCGAAAAGCTGAAGTATAGCATACGTTTTGCGCATGAGCGGCAGACGCTCTAGGCGGCAACTTTGAAAGGTTAGTCGTCAGACGTACGGAAATTTCAAAGTACACGAATGATCGTTTTGCGCATGAGCGGCAAGCGCTATAGGCGGCAACTTTGAAAGGTTAGTCGTCAGACGTACGGAAATTTCAAAGTACACGAATGATCGTTTTGCGCATGAGCGGTGAACCCTGAACTTCAGCTTGATGGTTAGGGCCAAACGCACGAAAATGTCAAAGTACACGGATTATCGTTGTGCGCATGAGCGCATGAGGCGGCAACTTTGAATGAGTTCAACCTTAGCGTCAAAGTGAACGTTCTGGCGCGAAATTCGAAAGACTTCAACCTGAACGGAGCGACAAACGCTGTAGACGGCAACATCGATAGGTAAGTCGTCGGACAGAAACTTCAAAGTACACGAATGATCATTTTGCGCATGAGCGGTGAACACTGACTTCAGCCTGAACGTCGAAGTGACCAAAAGCGTTTTTGCGCATGAGCGGTAAACGCTGTAGGCGGCAACTTTGAATGAGTTCAGCCTGAGCGTCAAAGTTCGGGTGCGGAATTTGGAAGACTTAAGCCTGAACGGAGCGACAAACGCTCTAGGCGGGAAATTTGAATGATATGAGCGTCGATGTTCTGATGAGAAATTTGGAGGACTTCAGCCAGTCAATGTATCCAAAAGCGTTTGTGCGTATGAGCGGCAAACGCTGTAGGCGGCAACTTTGAATGAGCCTGAACGTCGCGACAAACACTCTAGGCGGGAAATTCGAAAGACTTCAGCTTGAACGTCAAAGCGTTGGTGCGCATGAGCGGCAAACGTTCTAGGCGGCAAAGGTTGGTCGTCAGACGAAAACTTCAAAGTACCCAGCAGATCGTTGTGCGCATGACCGTGGCGTGCAAGACGTGGCGGGAATTTTGAACGTTCTAGCATTCCGCGCAGCAGTCATGGTCACGTGATACGTCAGATGGCGGGAACATTTGGATTTCAAAGACTGACGTGGTCGACGGCGTTCTGGGTGGGAAAGTTCCCAGACGTCCTTCTACGGCTCTTATGCCACGCTTGAGGCGGGATATTTGACATTTGAAGTGTATGCTGTTTCCTCCATTACCCCCTCAGTGAAGCATGGATACGCACCAACCGACGATGTTGCACTTGAGAGAACATTTCCTTAGATCTGGGGAAAATTCTATAGGATTTCCTTGATATTTCCCCAGATTCTGGGGATATTTTGCGGTTGAGAATGCCACAAGAACGTGACGTGAAGTTTCAAAGTATCGAAAGCGCATGTCTGTGTGTGCAGACCTATGTGGAGGTGGAATGAAACGAGGCGCCAAATTCAAACGTATATTCAAGATACATATATCTTCATGAATGAGGTGATTGGTGAACGGCAAACGGGACAGTTTTCACCGCATCTTACACAGCATTCGAGACAACAAACCAAATGTCTGCAAGGCATGAATACAATGCATACTTCATTGTCCAAACAAACTTTACAGGTCAGCGGTGGCGGCGGCGGAGACGCCCTGGACGGTTGAAGTTTCATCATGAAATCGCATCCGTCGTGACAGCCATGTATCCAAACCGAATCTCCTTGTTTCCAGTGGGCTATTTCGGTGCCGCAGTGAAAGCATTTTACGTGATCTCCTATTCCAGTGTAGAAAAAGCCACATTCGGCAAGTTCTTGAGGCGTCTGATTGAGACCGATGGGCCAGTTTTCGAAAGTTGCGAGACGCCGCATGAGAACACTATTTTCCGTATGTGTTGGTCGTTTCACCCGATTGATGAACGAAGAAGTATCGCTGTCGAAAAACGTACAATAGGGTGTCCACCTGAAGTGGTCCATCAAAGGATCATCGCCAGTCTCCCAATTGAATCCTTCGACACCGCAATTGAGACAGGTAACTGTGTCGTCGTCGTCTCCTGAACCGGTGTAAACGAAACCGGCACTGGCCAACTTCTCTTTCGGAAATGTCGAAGGCCAGTTGCGAAACGTTTGAAGTCTCTCGGCATACGAACAGTCTGCAGCCATTCTCGTTGGAAGACAAATGAGTACTGAAGACTCCAATCGAACATGTGACGAATTTGGGAATGCTTTTTGTGGAGGGGTGGGACCAACGGTGAACTATAAGGCCCCCCTGTCCATTGTCGTCACGTCATGGGTGTATATTCCCCCAAGTATCTGATTTTTTCACTTTGGATCCCACGACAAAACATGCGGTCCCCACCGCTTGCGGGGAATGTCAACTCAATCATCGTGTTCAGCGAACTCAGGTAGACGTGATATGATCGGCATGGGTCGCGTTCGGCCTAACGCAGTCAGTTCAACAGTTTTCTCTCGTTTCAAAACATTCCATTTTTTTGGAGGGTCGAACACCGTTTTTTCTGCCGCCGTGAATTTCTACTCTTACGATTCGGATATTGTTCACGGTTTGAAGGTCACCGATGACTCAGAGCTGTCTTTGTTCGTTTTACTGCTGATCGATGGTCACTCTGTTTGTGTGATGACTCATAGCCTGTGCGTCATTGAAGTTGTTGACTTGTCTGAACATGTCTGCGATAACCTCGCATTCCTTATCGTCATTTGGCCGGTATGGCATGAGTCGTATCGCGGTGAATCATCGAAGGAAACATTTTCACTTCTCGGGGCCGAATTCCGACTTTTGGAGAATCGGAGAGCGTCCACAGGGGACTACAACTGTTTTTTCGAGTCGCTCACATCTCAAGAGGGCGGCGGTTGTCAACGGTTTTCATGGCAGTTGGCCCAACGTCTTCCCCTTTTTCGCTCGATTCCATAACGGTTGACCTGACCGGTCCACCTATTTTGTTGTGAACCAGAAAAGCCCTCTCAGAGTATCGGTTGACATTGAAAATATTTTCGTCGCATTCGGCTTGATGAGTACAGCCTTCCCACCCCCATTTTTGTTGGTCTTTTCTCTCTCGTCGAACGAGAGCCGTCACGGTTGACCTTACGGTCCTCCTTTGCGTTGACATGCTTTCTCATCAGCTGAACGTCTAAGTATTGATACGGTCATCCTTTGCGTTGACATGTTTTCTCAAGACATCTGATGAACGTCTAAGTAGTAATAGCTGAAAATTGAAGGAATGCATCTTTTTTTGGCCTGTTCGAGAAAGGTGAAATCTTCGTGGTGGACAGCCGTGTCGACATCGTCGGTGAGTGTCGGTTGACATTGGAGATATTTTCGTCGCATTCGGCCTGATGAGTACAGCCTTCCCACCCCCATTTTGTCTTTTTTGGTTCAGGCGACCAACGAGAACTACGTTTCGTCACGGTTAACTCGAAGGTCCACCTTTGCGTTGAAATGCTTTCTCATCCACTGAACGTCTAAGTATTGATAGTTGAAAATTCAAATCTTTTTCGGTCTGTTCGACGTGGTGGACAGCCGTGTCGAAAACGTCGGTTTTTCGTCAAAATTCCCCTTGTTGCATCATCCCGGACGATTGTACTTCCCCTTACCGAGGTCATGAGAAATCATAGGCGGCGCGCGCCACCGTGGTGGGAGAAGTGGGAGAACTGACGCTCTCTAGCGCACATCGTCATTCAGTTGCCAGCTAGTACAAGACGCACACATCATGAGAATCGCGGTCGTTGATATCCAAGGTTTCGTCGTCAACGGGGTGTTCCACCCCAAAGAACTTGCCATCCATATCGGTCACCAGCGGCAGAATTTCCTGTTCAAGCCACCAATGCCCTATGTCTTGTTGACGGACAAGGACAAGAAGACCACCCGGTACTTGGAAAAGTACGTTCATGGCATTCCGTATTCTTCAGGGGACGTCGAGTACCACGACGTTGATGCCATTCTGCAGAAATACCTTCTGTACTCGGCCGAAGTCATATATGTGAGAGGTAGCCAAAAAGCCGAGTTCCTCTCGAGAAAAGTCCGAGATATTGGAGTGACCTGCCCACCGTCTATCCAGGACGTCTCCCAGTTCGACGGTACGACGCATGGAATGGAAAATTTGCAGCCAACGCCGACGCCTTGCCCGAACCACGCCGCCGCCTACAACTGCAAGTATATGTGTACACAGTTCAATGTAGACTCTATGCTCAGTTGGTTTTCCAATAATGTTTTACCTCGTTGAGAAATGTATGTTTTTTTCGATCAATAAATCGTATTTTCGAAAGGGCTGTTATTTTTTCTCTCTTTCAGAATGTGGGGTGGGACATAATGGGGAATAGAGGGTGGGAAAAAATGAAAAAACAAGAGTGTGGGACACAGATCACTGTGCGAGTTGGTTCTGAGTGTCGTGGATAGATGGCGTCCTCCGAGGCGGCGTCATCTGTCACTCACACTTACGCATTGGTTCAGAGTGGCGTGGATAGATGGCGTCCTCGGAGGGGCGTCATCTGTCACTCACACTTATGAGTTGGTTCAGTGTGGCGTGGATAGATGGCGTCCTCGGAGGGGCGTCATCTGTCACCACACTTATGAGTTGGCTCACAGTGGCGTGGATAGATGGCGTCCTCGGAGGAGCGTCATCTGTCACTTCCTCTGTCAGTCAAGTCATACGTCTGTCAAGTCATACGTCGGCGGTCAGTCAAGTCCTGCGTCTGTCATAAGTCATCTGCCATTCACCACATACATCCTCTGTCATTCGAGTCGTTCACATCATACGTCGCAGTCAAGTCATACGTCAGAAATATTGCCTGTCATCCGAGTTGGCAGTCGTTCACATCATACGTCAGCTATATATCGTCTGTCATTCGAGTTGGCTATCGTTCACATCATACGTCAGCCATATCGTCTGTCATTCGTGTTGGGCTGTCGTTCACATCACACATCAGTCAATTCATTTGTCAGCTGTCAGAAATATCGTCTTGTCATTCGTGTTGCCTGTCGTTCACGTCATTGGAGTCATACGTCTGTCAGTCAAGTCTTGCGTCTACCATTCAAGCCAAACTTCATATCATATTCCTCTGTCATTTGTCGTTCACGTCATTGGAGTCATACGTCTGTCAGTCAAGTCTTGCGTCTGTCATCCAAGCCAAACATCATACCATATTCCTCTGTCATTTGTCGTTCACGTCATTGGAGTCATACGTCTGTCAGTAAAGTCTTGCGTCTGTCATATGGTTACTCTGTCACGCATTCTCTCCAAATCAAAGTCAAAACGATTTCACATACAAGTATATATTTTCCTATAGGTTACAGTTCTCAAAAAATATGTGGATATGGGTGGACACAGAGAGAGAGAAAACTTCCTTCATGTTGTTGCCTAGTTCTCGATGAACTTGAAGGTATTTGTCTTTCCGACCCCTCCTTCTTCGACTACCAGGGCGTACTTCCCCGGAGTAAATTGGTCAATATGTCCCCTGAGGATTGCAAACACTCTTCTCGGAAGGAATACCTCGTACAGCTGGATATCGGCTATGATGGTCTCTCCGAACTTGGTTTTCACCAGGCGAAGCTTCTGAATTGGATAGGGCTTGTTTTTCTGCAAGCTGCTCATAGGAACGGTCTGCTTGTATCCAGAAGCGCTGCATATTGTGTTCAACTCTGCAAGGAGGTCCATCTGAAGCAAAAAACATCAAAATTTTAGGACATCCTGTACATACGTTCGAAAAAATGGCTCACGCTATATGAGTCAACACACTTGATGGAAAAATTTTGTCGCACACTGTGCTGCTGTTGGTTCACCCTGTATGAGCCAACACACTTGACGAAAAAATTATGACGCACACTGTATACGTTTGGAAAAACTCACACTGTATGAGCCAACAACAACATGCAGACCACTTTGACAGAAAAATTTTCGACACACCCTGTATATGCCGATACCTTCGAAAAATATCACACTGAGCCAACACACTTGACAGAAAAAGTTCAGACATACGCTGTATATGCCGTTCGAAAAAACTCACACTGAGCCAACGAAAAAGGTTTCGACACACGCTGTATATGCCGATAAGTTCGAAAAAATTCACACTGAGTCAACGAAAAAGGTTTCGACACACGCTGTATATGCCGTTCGAAAAAACTCACACTGAGCCAACGAAAAAAGTTTCGACACACGCTGTATATGCCGTTCGAAAAAATTCACACTGAGCCAACACACTTGACAGAAAAAAGTTTCGACTCACGCTGTATATGCCGAGATCAACACTTGCGCATGAATAGCTCTCAACCTGTATGTGAGCCGTTTCGAAAAAACACTCCCGAACACGAAGGAAAAAGAGGTACTTACATTTTTCAGTCTGATCACACTGTCGTTCTATAGCGGTATATATCGTATGAGTTCTAGCAGGAAACTGACTTCGATGGTCTAATGGCGGACACACAACACTGTCTTCGATGGCGGTATCGTACGAGTTCTAGCAGAAGACTGACTTCGCAGCAATCGAGAAGTTGGATCCCCTACCCGCGCCGCGCCCATCTCGTTGACCTCTAAGCCGCCTGAAGAATATGACAGCATTGCCTCACCGTACCACCCACGTGTGTCATGAACGCCGCCTGAAGCGAAAGACGCTCTCTGTTCAAATATTCCCGCTCGAAATGGGTGCGGTTCTACGATGCCGCCCGAACGTTTCCGATCACGTCCGAAGCGAAAGACGCCGCGTATGACCTCGCATTTCTCGGAAAAGCGCTTACGTCATCACGTTACTGCTTTGTTTTGCAAGTCTCTCAGGCATGACCTTCTGCAATTCTCGGAAAAACGCATGAGTCATCACGTTTGTTTTCGTAAACAGCTCGGCGGGTGGGGATTCACCCGAAAACCCATTAATCATTCGATGATATCTTTGACGAACATGCCGACAAAAGAGCCGCCTTGCACGTGAGCCTGGGAACTCGCCGTTCGAACTTTTGCAGGTCTCGACATGTCGGCGACGACCGTTAGCGGACATGGGCGGAGTACCAACGGGGTAACGGGGTCCACGACCGCGCCCGCTGACATAGGCGTACTATGTTCCCTCAAACTCCCGAAATACGCTAGGAGAGTACGGGGACCGAGATCTCGGTCCTGGTGCTCTCTTTGCTATACTACTGGCGTTATAAAAACACTGGTCGATAGAGCGAAACAGATTTGCGAATCGGATTATCTAAATGATGAGATAAACCAGTTAAGGAACACTCTACGAGTTAGAACGAGCAATACGACCAAAGACTACCAAAAACCCACACCCTGAAACAAAGGATGAAACTCCACCAAAAGGAACCGCTTTTCTGCACTACCTGAAGGGGACCACGGATCGCATTGGAAAATTTCGAAAATGCACAACATCAAAATAATTGACAAGCCCATTACCCAATACAGTACGACGCATAGATAAATAGTTCCTTTCGGAACTGTGCAGCTGTGTTCCTGGTAGCAGATAAAAAGTTCCTTTCGGAACTACTACAATTCGTCGAGACCCCTCAGAGGCATATTAATAAAGTGCTCAGCACCGCCTCATTTCCCCAACAATTTTTACGACTTCAAGAAAGAAGAAGAGGCCATTCTCTCGTGGTGCCCAGGAGTTATTAGGACATCACACCGCCTGAGTCCGGGTGGTGGCCACGAGAGACGTCGAAAGCCCCGAGCCCTCCACCCTTACCTCGTTGTAAGGGTTGATCGCTTTGGGGACGCCTACCAGGTTTCTGAAGGCTCGTCTACGTGGGCGAGCCATTGCATTCAGAAGCTGCGGCTCTAAACGCAATTCCAACAACGGAGCGTTGGACACGTGGTCGCGAGTCATGATAGGGGTTCAAACCGCGAACTTGTTTTTCTGTTAGTATAGGGATCGCAGGGAACTTCGTAAGCCCGTGCCATTAGGCCAACGTGGTGGCTGCGAAGGTGTTTTCGGTCAGAACAGATATCTTCCAGGGAACCAAAAATAATTCCGAGACTTTTCATTTCAAGTCGTGTGCAGGCCGCGAAACGCGTTTTTCGTGAAGTGGTACACACAATTACTACGTGGAAATTCTTTTCACATAACAACCTCGGCAATAGCGCTTTGCGCGTTGAGGCAGAGTTACCTGCTAGTGGCGACACTAGCAGGTCTAACTTGATGGCTTTGAGCGTGTAGGGACCCACGAGCCGGAGCAAATTCAAAAATCGAAAGATGGATTGTCGTCTGACGAATCTCATTTCGATTCAATAAATTTTTCAACACCACGCCAAAGACGATAATGTATCAACACCGGCCGCTAAAGCCTACATTCTTTCATTATTCGATAATTGTTGGTTTTTTTTTCTATTCGACTTGTGTTCCCTTTGTCCTATTTTATATACACGGTCGTTTGTTGATCACTTTACGAGATAGTGGAATTTCGTATTATATTTATCATATTGAATGAAGCATTGGGGCAAAACGAAATTTGGCGAGAAATCACTCCGAAGAATTGAGAATCGTTGCTGAGAAAATACATGAAAATGGAAAAACTCCGTTTGAATACTATATTTTGGAGTTGAATTGACAGATGAATATTTCAAGATGGCGACAGGGCGCCATCTGGAGAAAAAAAGTGAAGAGTGTCTTGTGATACATCATTTTGAAGCTTCTGAGAAATACTTCACAACCTTAAAATATAAAGTCAATATTTTCTTCTACTACAAAATGGCGAAACATTTTATAATTGCCTGAATACATCGACGTTCAACTTCATGATTTGAAGATGCTCGAAATTGTTTCCTTGAATTCCCGGACATAAGAACAGCCCATCCAGTATTTCACTCCGAACATTTTCGAACACAGAAACGTCGATATTTCTACAAACACTTATATCATTCTCTGCTATTTATTCAACATAGAAGCAGGTTCAGTTTTGAACACCTTCTGCTTCATGATAGTCTGAAGTTGTCAAATCTGGCCAGCCAGCTGGCTATTCTGTAGGACCTCGACGCCCAATCCAACGACCGTAGAAAGTATTATCCAAATAGTTTTTCAGTTGTCTTGAGTAATGAGATGGTGCTCGATCTTGTTGGAATACAATATCCATATCGAATTCATTCGGATTCGCGTCGACGATTTCAGTGATCGGAGGATAGCAGTTTCCAGCATATTCAAATACAGTTCCCTTGTTGAATTTTGTTTAATGAATAGACGTCCTACAATATGGTTTCTCAATATTCCCAAACGTTGATTTTTCTGGACATCGAGTATAAGTTCCCTGGAAAACGTGAGGGTTGGATTCACTCCAAAAGCGGCAATTTTGTCGGTGAACTTTGGCGTGGAGAAAAAATATACATTCGTCACTGAAACGAATATTGTGGAGATAGTCATCCTGATGCCTTTCAATGATTATCGTCATCATTTCAGAGAATTATGTTCTTCGATCAGAGTCATCTCCAGTTAACTGGTGTGACACTTTGATTTTGTATCGATGATACTTATTCATCTTCAAAGGACTGTTACGGGTTGATTTTGACGTACCGTGATTTATGCGAATAAGCTTTTTGTAGGAAACGAAAAAAATGCTTCTACTCATTGTTCTCGAAATAAATCACAATACTTAATGAAATATCTACTGTAGGTTATCTCACGAGCATGTTCTCATCTGAAATTAAACTTTTTGTCAATAATATTTCGAAGTCGCTTTCGCGGCTGGTTATCCGTACCTCCTGTTGAAGCACTCGTGAGGTTCTTTGGGGTTACGCTCAGTGGGGATGATTTCAATATTAGAATCTCTCTAGTACAGATTCATATTGGTGGCGAACTGATTCAATATCGGTTCCTTTTGGCCTGGTTAAATTTTCCATTGGAAGTCACTTAGTCTCTGAAAAATAAATATTTGAATATGTGAATCTTAATGAATTCGATATGGATATTATCATTCCAGCTATATGGAGCACCACCACATCACCCCAGATAATAAGATACTATTTGAATGATACTTTCCATGGTCTTTGAATGGGCCATTGAGGTCCTACGGAATGGCTAGCCCGTTTGTCAGATTTGTCACCTTCAGACTTTTTTTATGGGCCTATTTGAAGCAAAAGGTGTACGAAACTGAATCCGCTTCAATATTGAATATAAGGAGAAAATAATAAATATTTCGAGAAATATCGACGTTGCTGTGTTCGAAAATGTTTGACTTCAAATATCGGATGAATTTATGCAATTAATAATGTTTTGCCATTTTGTAGTGGGTGAAGATATTGACTTCATATTCTATGGTGATAAAGTGTTCGTCAAAATGATGTATCACAAGACCCCCCCTTTCCATTATTTTCCTTTCCAGGTGGCCCCCAGTTGCCATCTTGAAATTTTCATCTGTCAATTTCACTCCGAAATATAGTGTTTATGCATCCATCTATTTACCCCAAGTTTCAGTTTTTGGAGTTGACCCGTTCAAAAAATAAATGGGAGGACACTCGAGTTGACTTTTAAGCAAGCAAAATCGAAAATAGGTACAAAACATCCCAAGGTGAAATTTCCCGGAATTTACTCACCAAAATCTAGTGGTGATATAAAAGATAGGCCATCGTTCATTGATTTATGTAAAGCATAACTCAACTCTTTCAAAATTTGAAAAATATCAATATGTATTAATGTCGTTTTCAAAAATTTGAATTTCAAATGATAACCACCAACGAGAGTATGGTGCCACGACACTCTTTGCTGCCGAGGGGAGACGCTGACTTCTTAGGTCCCTCTTCCCAATACGAAAATCCCCCTTCGAAAGAGGAGCAACCGACAGATCAGAAGGCAGGACGGAGTCGATCAACTTTTTCTTCCCAAGTATTCGTTGCCTTCATGAAGGATGCTTACAAATATACCTTCTGAGGAAAATATATAATAACTGCTTAAAAGGAAAGCAGCTCTACAACTATTCGCGTAGGGGTAATATTTCCTCTTGACTTCGAACTGTTCGATCATTTCGATTTGATATTGGATACAGTCCATATTTTTCTATTTGTACCACACACTTTTCAGACTATTATACTTCATCCAAGGCTGATGCAAACGACAAGAAAAATAGCCGTCATCGCCCCATCTGCCCGTAGACAAGGTACTAACCAAGCGTATATCCAAATGGCATAATTCTCGTGCAGGAAAACGGATTTCACAAACAGTCAGTAGGCAACCTTTGATTCGAAGCCAGTCTCCAATTATACAAACTATTTGTGGAATTCGTTTCCTTGCAAGAGGATTCGAGCCATCTGCATATGTAACGCCTTTTCTTTGCGTTAAACAATATCTAGCGCCCTCTAGCGGTACGGACGGTACCTCGGGCGCCAGCTCGTGTGTTATAGTGTCACGAAGCACCACTGCTCCGGGCAGCTGCAGTGAAGATACGGCAAACCAGGGGTCTATGTGGACTAGACAGGTTCGGTGGCCAGAAAGTTAGATTTTACTTAACTCTGCTGGAATCTCTTCCGGTTTACCGGCTGCAAATTATGCTTAAGATGGTATGATAAGCTAACTATATGGAATAAAACACCAATAAAAGTGTTAATTAACTATATTCCCAACTTCCGGTTAACGTGCCATAAAATCAGGTGCAGTTACTACTCTATGAGCGAAGTACGGTATGGGCATCTACTATGTACATAAGGAACAAAGGGGTGTAAGAGGGCGTGCAACGAAGGTTACTGGGTTACTCGGTATGCAAGCGGCAACAGTGGATGATCTCAAGCGAATGACGGCAAAAAGCAATACAATACAAGCAATCTTATGATCGTACTAAGAGCGCAACACACTAACGAGGTAAGAGTTATTTATCCGCTCTACTTTACTTAGAACTCGTTTACTTTTGTCGGCCCCGGTATACGGCGGATACGGACGTGCAAGAGCCAGAGAGAGAGAGAGAGAGAGAGAGACTATCACGTCAGTGTGAAATACAGCTGAAACGTGACAGCAAAGTTAAAGAGAGAAAGATGAGTACGCCAGTGTGAAATACAGCTGAAGCACGAAAGGAAGAGAGAGAGACAGGCTATCACACCAGTGTGAAATGCAGCTGAAGCGTGAAAGCCAAGTCGAGAAAAAGATTAGCACGTCAGTGTGAAATACAACTGAAGTGCGAAAGCCCAAATAGCACACGACGTCCTGAAGACGAAACATTTATGTCCCAGTTACGTCGATACGTCCCGGGACGGATAGGAGACATTCGAAGAACGTACATTAGCGGATGTACCATGTATGTACTGGTTAGACGTCCCATGTAGGTACATACTTGGTCCCGTTCCAATCGGAATGTAATAAAAACGTACATGCTTGGAAGTACTATGTACGTACTTTATTAAGTGTCCCTGATACGTTTACATTAACTCCTCTTCAGGTACGTACTTTTGGGAATGAATTAGGGACATACCAATGACGTGTTTTTTTTTGGGAATTCCATGTACGTACTGCTCAGACGTATCATTTACGTACATGTTTGAAAGAACTATGTTCGTACTATTTGGACCTTCCAGGTGCGTACATATTGAGTCCCTTTCAGATACGTATATTTCGAAACGTTTGCGGGACATAATAGTAATGACGTACATTTTTGGAAATCGTATGTACATACTATCTGGACGTCTCGTTGACGTACTTTTTTGTACATACTGTTTGGACCTCCCAAGTACGTACGGATTGGGTTCCTTTCATTTTCTACATTTCTGTTAGTATGTACATACTGTTTGGACCTCCCAAGTACGTACGTATTGGGTCCCTTTCGGTTCAAGGGGTATTGGGATTTTGAGAGTGATCACTTAGTGTATTCATACATATATCAATATTGGTAATGGAATATTCATAATGAATTATTCCTAAAAAAATTTGGAAAAATTGAAACATCGACATGTGGTGAATTTAAATACCAGAAAATTACATACAGAATTTTTTGCACAGCAAGTTTGATATTCCAAAACCGCCATCACATGAGACAGTGATCCTTTAGTGTTTTTTCGAATATATTTCCATTGTTACTGAACTTTCTGAAATTTTAATATTATCTCGAACAAAACTAACTTGAAGTCATCACATCTATAGCACCCAACTCCTTCTTAAAAACAAGTCTCTCCGTGCCGTAGAGCGTAACAGTGGTCGACAATGATATCTCCATAGAAAAGGTCGAGAGTTCAAGCCCCGAAGCAGCCAGGTCTTTTTTCAGGTAAGTATTCGGTTAGATGGTTAGTACACGTGAATGAGTAAAATTTCCAACTTGACTATTTGGTAAAAAAGAAATGAATAATCCCGAATATGAAAACTTAGATTCATTAAGTGATGATATCATATGATATATCATTACGTTGTTTTCGAATATTGAGCTAATATCGCCGAATGTTTACATTTTTTTGTGGCCACTATTGATATCATCTACAATATAAGGTTGATATTCCCGTAATATTGAACCAATATTGGTCAAATATGTTTGTTCTACTTGGGATAGCGCATACAGAATGGAAAATGTACGTTTTCGGAATGTCCCAAACAGTTCCCCTTTCTGTACATTTCAGGTCCTGTGTGGACTAGAAAAGTACGTACCTGGGATTACCGACTATGCGGAAACGGTAAGTCGCAGGGAGGTCTTATGTACGTCTGTCGGAGACAAAAGTACGTCCTAAATACGTAGAATGCATCCTCACCGTACATATGCAGTACGTCCACTGGACGTACTTGTGCTATTTGGGAGGAAGAGAGAGACAGGCTATCACACCAGTGTGAAATACAGCTGGAGCGTGAAAGCTAAGTCAGAGAGAGAGAAAGATTAGCACGCCAGTGTAAAATACAGCTGAAGCGCGAAAGGAAAGTCGGATTCAACCTACGCGTTCCCCGTCGCGAACGAATAATTACTACGGTTTTCTCTTACCTCGCCGGTCTCGCCCTTACTACTAACGTGCCAACGGCTCGAATTCGGTTCTCTCACCTTGAATATTTTCGGCTCGGCTGGTAGTGGTCTCGCGTGGTGATCGGTAGCTCGGTTCGGTGGGAAGTGAAGTTCCAACGGCTCTTTCGCAGGTACCTCGATTCGCTCCCCTCCATCAACGTTCCTACTCTCAGCCTTGCCGACGTAGGCATACGTCACCGCGCTCAGCTGAGTGGAACGCTGAATAGGGCCAGCCACCGCTGGGGTACTGTTATACAGGACTACCGGGATTTATCCTGTTTCTACCATTCGCGGAACGGGACTATTGCATCTTCTCGACACTGCTTTTTATTATGATTACTATACCGAAAGAACGGTATTTCTAGGTCGAAAAATAAGCGAGATACTGTATTTCTGAATGAAGTTAGGTACTTAACGTTTTCCAGGCAGGCTCTGTATGCAAGAGGTACTGGTATTCAACACGAAAATAGTAACTTCGTTACACACCCCTCCCACTTCACAAAAAAAAAGGAACACATATCCATGTTTACTTTTTTTTCTAATCGCCTCAAACACGGTAGGCCTAATGATGAAAGGACCCAGGAAAGATAATATATACAAAACTGGAATAGTAACCAACCCTATTACTATTATAACTATCTAAAGGAGCTTACTTTGCGGTGAATCGCGTATGTTTGTACGTGAACCTAAATTTTTATTCCAGGTGTCTTCCCCAAAACGAGACTTTTATTGAGGAGAAGATTCGCCTGTCACAAACCTATAGACTAAAAAGAGAAAAACAAAACCTCAATACAATTTTATACCACCAAGGTTGGCCTATTCCATCAAAACTTATTTTACCAATGAAAATAAAAAAATAAAAATAATGAATCAAATTCTGCGCACCACTTCTTTAGTACTAGAAAGTACATCGTCGTCGGTCAAACGGGTGAGGGCATCCACATCGCGGGCAAGCAATGTGTTCATACGGGTGAGGGCATAGACAGGCTGGACAAGGCCGTCTCAGCGGTAGGGGCACGGACGCATCACCACTTCTTGGGGGTCTTCCAGTCGGGTCCTCAGAATGGACGGAGCTTCGCGAGCGACCTCGACGGATAGTTGGAGGGGTGTGGGCACAGTCGCACTCCTTTGAAAGCATGCCGACGCGTCCGCATCGGGAGCAAAACAGGATTGATTGTTGTTGCAGGCAGTGTTTCCTTGAGTGCCCAGGTCGGCCACATCGCCAGCACAAGTCCTTCTCCACCGGTAAGAAGGTCGGACGGGGTGGTTCTCTCGCTTGCTGGCCCTGATTGAGGGGATTATCCTTGGACCAAAACCAGTCGTTGAACGGGTCACACTCCGGGTGGGCCACATAAAACGGGTGTTTCGGAGACGAGTTTTCTGTTTTGTTGGGACCTGGTGCTTCGGCGGGGTTGTTGGGTTGCGTAGCGCTGTCGGTTGTCGCCGGATCCACCAGTGGTTCTGGTGCGGCTCCTTGGTTATCAGGCTGTGGATCCCCTGGGGTTTTCGGTGACAAAGCAGATGATACCTCTGACAAGGCCAGGTCGGCGTCCTCTATTGCTTCCAGGAGCTCCTTGGTGATGTCGTCCTGGGATTTCGGGGTCGACTGGAGTTCTATGTCTACCATTTCCATGCTTCTAAAAAGAGAAGAAAAAAAGGGTTTTTCAAAGTATCGATCCATTCAAAACCAAAACATTTATTCGGGAAAATAACAAAATAATGAAAAAAAAATAAAGTTAAAACTTGTTAAATGACTATTAACAACCCGGGAAAAGAAAATAAAAGTTACGGCAACCAAATATTTCTTTTTCGGCCGCTTGACGCTCGTATTTGGTATCGGATGCGCTTGGTCGGGGCAACGGATGCGGGACGTAGGTGTCTCAGTTGTTGTACCAACTCGGGCGGCCAGGATTTTGGCTGTGGAAATTGCTCCAGCTTGTCAATTATCTGGTCTGCAGACCACAGCTCTTCTCCGCTATGCCGGTCATCGGGTGGAGGCTGTTCCACTTGGTTTGTGGGTGGAACCGGAGCCTTGCCGATGCCGGAAGAGCGGGGAAGAACGTTCGGTACCGCGACGGTGGGACGAGCGGGCTCCATTTCCACGGTTGCCTCTTCGGAGGGTGACGGCTGCTCCACGAGCGTCGCCAGAAAACTCGGAAGGTCTGGCGGCGGCAGCAGTTCCGGAGTTGCCTTCGGAATGTTTTTCCGCGCCTGACGGCTGACGGGGGCGGGCCTGGTGCTCGTACGGACGGGCGGTCCAGCTTGCGGCTTTGCTCGGGGTCGGCGGAGGGTAAGCTCGCGGGCGAGCACTCTGCATGCCCGCATCCGAGTGCTCTCGACCCGCTTCTTTTTTTGGCCGTCTTGGGCCGGCACTTTTAAGTCTACCGGAACGGCAGCTCCTCGCGGAGGTTCTCCAGGGTAACGTTTTGGCATTTTCTGTAACGGAAAGAGCGGTTACCGCGTCTGACGGTGGTATCGGGCGCAAATCTTTGACATGAACTCGCGAAAGTTTTTTACCGGTTCGAGACTTGAGGTCATAAACCACTGGGGATACCACTCGCATAACCGTGTAAGGACCAGAATATTTTGGGGCTAATTTGGCTGCAAATCCCTTCTCGCCTGAAGAGAGGTGATGATCGCGTTTCATAACTTGCTCGCCGACATGACATCGCCATTCTCGCCTTCGCAGGTTATAATGTCGGCTCTGACTGGTGAAAGCTTTTGCCAGGTTTACGCGGACCAGCTCGAAAGTCTCCCGCAGCCGATCTAGACGATCGGTCTGATGTTTAGTAACTTCTTCGGTAATTTCTTCCATGTCACCATCGTCAGGCTGCAGGGATTGTCGATACACAGCTTTTGGAACCTCTAGTTCTCGGCCGTAGTTGAGAAAGGCTGGCGTGTGTCCGGTTGCCTCGTGACGGGCCGTATTCAGTGCGAACGTCAGTTCCGGTAGATGTTGATCCCATTTTCGATGCTCGTTGTCGCAGAACTGGGCGATCATGGTCTTCAGGGTCTTGTTTGTACGTTCCACGGGGTTGGCTTGTGGCGTGTACGGTGGGGTGCGGCGGTGCGAAATGGAGAGATCCTTTAATAGGTCCTCGAAAGTGTGCCCGGTAAACTGGGTTCCGTTATCGGTGATGATCACTTTGGGACAACCAAACCTCGTGATCACTTCATCGTAGAGTGCTTGGGTGACGGCCTTAGCGGTTGCACTTCGAATCGGTCGGCACTGCACCCACTTGGTAAAACGGTCCTGGAATACTACCAAGAATCGATTGCCTCGGCTGGAGCGTGGCAGGGGTCCAACCAAGTCGGTACAGACGCATTCCCAGGGCTGGTGGTTGCGTGATGGCTGCATCTTGCCTGGCGGTTTCATCTGGGAAGGTTTGTACCTTTGGCAGGACATACACCCACGGACGTATTTCGCGATGTCACGGAACATTCCGGGCCAATAGTATCGGGACACTGTTCGAGCAATCGTTTTGGCAATACCCATATGACCCGCGGTGGCGGCGTCATGAGTTTCCTGCATGACGGTCAGGCGCTCGGACCGTGGTACACATAGTTTCCATGGGTCGGACAGATCTGGTTCGGTTAGATCGGTGGAATCCCAGAAGTGGCGGTATAAGCGTCCCTCTCGTATGCAGTAATCGGGGTAGGAGGCCGGATCCTTACGGACATCATCTAATTTGCGGGAGTACCAGGGACATGTGACGGGCGGTTCTAAAATTGCTATCTCTTCGGACGGAGTCGCACTGTTACAGGGCAACGGTTCGCGCGATAGTGCATCTGCAACCTTATTTGCGCTTCCACGACGGTATTTAATCTCGAAATCGTACTGTTGTAGGAACATACTCCATCGGGCGAGACGGCCGGCTGGGCTCTTGATGGAATGAAGCCATCGGAGTGCCTGATGGTCGGTCAGTACCGAGAAGTGGTAACCTTCCAGGTAAGGTCGCATTTTCTCTATCCCCCATACAATCCCCAAACACTCTTTTTCGGTCACCGAGTAGGCTCGTTCAGGTGTGGTTAGAGACCGACTGGCGTATGCGATGACATGCTCCCCGTCCTCGGCTTCTTGTGTTAGTACAACCCCTAGGCCATTATCGGAGGCATCGGTCTGGAGCACGAACGGTTTGTTGAAATCCGGACAGGCAAGAACAGGGGCCTCGGTCAAATGCCTCTTAATTTTTTTGAAGGCTTCCTCCTGGTCGGGGCCCCACCGCCAACGGTATCCCTTCTTCAACAGACGATGGAGCGGTGTAGCAACCTCCGAAAATGAAGGTACAAAACGCCGATACCATGACGCCATTCCCAGGAATCTTCGCAGATTGCGAATATTCGAAGGGGGTTTCAAATCTAGAATGGCGGCCACTTTTTCTGGGTCTGTACTGATTCCTTCTGACGTGACCAGATGCCCCAGATATTTGAGAGATCGTCTACAAAATAGACATTTATCGGGGTTTATCCGCAGGTTAGCAACTTGTAATCGGCGAAATACTTCACGGAGATGCTTCAGGTGATCTTCAAATGTATCTCCCAGAACTATGATGTCATCTAAATAAGCAAAGCAATATGGGTCCATATCGGGACCGATGACACGGTCCATCAACCGCTGGAACGTAGCTGGAGCCGCGTGGAGCCCAAACGGCATAACACGGAATTGGTACAGTCCACGTCCTGGTACGGTGAAGGCCGTAATTGGTTTACTGCCCTCCGAGAGGGGAACCTGCCAATATCCTTGCTTGAGGTCGATGCTCGATATATAACGGGCTCTGCGGAGCTTATCAAGGACGGCACTAATAAACGGCAAGGGATACGCATCCTTCAGGGAAACCGCATTCACTTTTTGAAAGTCAATGCAAAACCGTGGTTTTCCATCTTTTTTTCGAACAATTACCACCGGAGAACTCCACGGACTATTAGAGGGTTCAATAATTCCTTCTTCCAACATTCGGTCAACTTCAGCATTGATGATCTCCTGCATACGGGGGTTTTGGGGTCGGTATCGTTGTTTGATCGGTTCTGGGTCGGACAGTCGTATAGTATGTTGTGCTAATGGGGTTACACCACGAATCCTCTCAAAGGGTTGAAGTTCGACTCGGAGAAACTCGTCTAACCGTCTCTCCTCCTCGCTGGTAAGTGAGAGGGCAGGCCCCTTCGGACAAGTCTCAAGGGTACTGCACTGCTCTGGCGGTATTGACGGCGGTACGGCATGGCCTCCTATATGGATTTCCCCAGTGCCTAAATGAAGGGAAAAGCCTAGGTGCTGGAGCATATCCATACCTATAACCACATCTGACGACAGCCCTCGGATATGGCCGAAAGTTTCGGTGGAGTGTAATCTTCCAATGGAGATCTCGGACCGGTATGTTCCGGACACTCGTACCAATTGGCCATCAGCTAGCCTAGCTGTTCTAGCTGATGTCTTCAGCTTACGTAGCCCCAATACGCGCCATTGGTCTACAACTCGGTCCCCAATATATGAGCTAGCTGCTCCGGTATCAATCAATGATCGGACGGCCCCTCCTGGAAAAGCTATGTCAATATACGGCCTGTTGTCGGCGCTTTTCTCAGTATACGGTTCGGGTGGGGTAACTCTTTTCGGGTGCGGACCAGACCCCATTTCGGTACAGCACCCATTCAGTTTTCCGACCTCGAGCAAGGGCAGTCCCGCGATAGGATGCCCTCTCTCTTACAACGAGAGCAAAATAATTTAGCCGGTGCCCGGCATTGTCCACGTAGATGGCCTGTTTGCCCACAGCGCCAACATTCACGAGAGGAGGCCTGGGCTGAGGTAGACGGGAGATTCGGAGGATTCTGACTACTCGTACCGCGGTTATTTCCAGCTCCTCGGTCAACGTCAAGCGGTCGTCTGTCTAGCGGTCTAGGTGGTGCCGGTTGTCGGCTTCCAGAGGAAAACTGGACAGAGTGGTCCAATTCTGATTTCAACAGTTCATACTCCCGAACAGCGGTCGCGAAGGTTGCTATGTCGGTGAAGTCGCTGCGGCGAATTTGTTGCCGGTATTCTGGTCGGAGGTTTCGGTATAACCACTGCAGCTCCTGGGTGGCTGTGATTCCTCCGTGACGACGTATGAGTGTCTGCAGCTCGGTAATGTACTGGGCAGCCGTTTCATTCGGTTTCTGAAGCCTTCGTCCAATTGCTGCTTCCAAGTCCACCAGATAGTTTACAGGAAAGAAGAAATTTCGGAAATCTGTAACGAAGGTGGCCCATGTCCTCCAGGAGTTTCGGTTGTTCCTGAACCACAGGGCCGGCATGTCTTCTAACAGCTCTGGCATGACTAGGAGGAGACTGTCTGGATTAATCCCTTGAGCATCGCAGATGTCCTCTAACCTCTCGAGAAAGGCAGCCGGATCTCCTTTTCCATTAAACATAACCTTCCAATCATGTACTTTCAGGGGTGACATGTGGTTGTTCTGCATGGCCTGGGGAAACGACAATGACGATGGTACTGTTGACGGTAGTGAATACGGTACTGACTTGGGTAATGACGACGGGAGCGACGACGGTACGGAAAACTGTTGAAACAACGGTAGAGACGACGGTACTGACGAAGGTACTGAAAACTGTAGAAATGACGACGGTACGGCTGACTGTAAGGCAGAAGGCAAGGAAAGCGGCAGCGATGGTGGAAATGAGAATGGTAGCGAGGACGGTAATGAATACGGTACTCCTGTGTAGGTTCCACCCGTCGAATATGTCGACTGCCCTGGAAGTTGTCCGTTTGTCTGCTGGCTGAAGGTCGCGGTGAGATGGGTAGATGAGACTGTCGTGGTGGGGTTAGTCGTCGTGGACGTCGTTTGGACAACTACGTTTCCTGGTGGATAGGTGTACGGTGATGTCATTATAGGACACGGTGATGTTCGACCCTCGCGTAGAAACTTCACTAATCGCTTTCTCTGCTCCTCTACGGTCCCGGGAACTTCCAAGCGGAATTTTTCCAACTCTGTCTCCAACTCTTCTTTCCGTAGACGGTAGACCCAGCTTACTCTGACATCACTTGGTTCGGTTCTCAGGTTCGTCTCCTTTATCAATTCTTCATCGGAGGAGTTCCCAGATTCCCCTTCCGGTCTAGACATAGCTGCACGCACGTAGTTAACCTTTGTATCGGCGGTTCTTCGCGAAACTTTCCTCTTACGTCCTCTGGACTACAATATCTCGAAAGTGGGGGGAGTAAGCGTCAAACGGGTGGCGAATTTCGCTTCAGCGACCCCGAAAACCTGAATATTGAGGTGTCGTTCGATGTTCTAGCATGAATTTTATAAAGTTGAAAAATCTGTCAAAATGACAGGTCAGCGGATTCGATCGAATTCGGTTGATTGGGGTATAATCGACCCTCAGGAAGCGTTGTGCACTGGTCTCAAACGTCTAGAACGTCGGATTCAAGTTGATCAACTCCTAGGACGTTTTCAACACTTTTCCTAAATTCAGCAGCCTGAATCCACCACGAAAAGTATTTTTCCAGTCTTCTACACGGTTGTCACGTAAACGGTCACTCCCAGCGGCTCAACGTTGATTGCAATCGCTTCGTTGACCCCAAAAACCTATAAAACGATGTGCCACTTGGCGTCCTAGCTTCAGGACAACAAACTTCCAAAATCTTTCAAAAATGACACGTCAGCGGTTTCCAACGGATTTCGGTGATTTCCACACTTCGGAGTATGTTTTAGTTGGTGTTCTCCTCGGTCACGGTACAGTATTAAAAAAACGGTCCCTGCTCGGGCGCCAATTTGTAACGCCTTTTCTTTGCGTTGAACAATATCTAGCGCCCTCTAGCGGTACGGACGGTACCTCGGGCGCCAGCTCGTGTGTTATAGTGTCACGAAGCACCACTGCTCCGGGCAGCTGCAGTGAAGATACGGCAAACCAGGGGTCTATGTGGACTAGACAGGTTCGGTGGCCAGAAAGTTAGATTTTACTTAACTCTGCTGGAATCTCTTCCGGTTTACCGGCTGCAAATTATGCTTAAGATGGTATGATAAGCTAACTATATGGAATAAAACACCAATAAAAGTGATAATTAACTATATTCCCAACTTCCGGTTAACGTGCCATAAAATCAGGTGCAGTTACTACTCTATGAGCGAAGTACGGTATGGGCATCTACTATGTACATAAGGAACAAAGGGGTGTAAGAGGGCGTGCAACGAAGGTTACTGGGTTACTCGGTATGCAAGCGGCAACAGTGGATGATCTCAAGCGAATGACGGCAAAAAGCAATACAATACAAGCAATCTTATGATCGTACTAAGAGCGCAACACACTAACGAGGTAAGAGTTATTTATCCGCTCTACTTTACTTAGAACTCGTTTACTTTTGTCGGCCCCGGTATACGGCGGATACGGACGTGCAAGAGCCAGAGAGAGAGAGAGAGACTATCACCTCAGTGTGAAATACAGCTGAAACGTGACAGCAAAGTTAAAGAGAGAAAGATGAGTACGCCAGTGTGAAATACAGCTGAAGCACGAAAGGAAGAGAGAGAGACAGGCTATCACACCAGTGTGAAATGCAGCTGAAGCGTGAAAGCCAAGTCGAGAGAAAGATTAGCACGTCAGTGTGAAATACAGCTGAAGTGCGAAAGGAAGAGAGAGACAGGCTATCACACCAGTGTGAAATACAGCTGGAGCGTGAAAGCTAAGTCAGAGAGAGAGAAAGATTAGCACGCCAGTGTAAAATACAGCTGAAGCGCGAAAGGAAAGTCGGATTCAACCTACGCGTTCCCCGTCGCGAACGAATAATTACTACGGTTTTCTCTTACCTCGCCGGTCTCGCCCTTACTACTAACGTGCCAACGGCTCGAATTCGGTTCTCTCACCTTGAATATTTTCGGCTCGGCTGGTAGTGGTCTCGCGTGGTGATCGGTAGCTCGGTTCGGTGGGAAGTGAAGTTCCAACGGCTCTTTCGCAGGTACCTCGATTCGCTCCCCTCCATCAACGTTCCTACTCTCAGCCTTGCCGACGTAGGCATACGTCACCGCGCTCAGCTGAGTGGAACGCTGAATAGGGCCAGCCACCGCTGGGGTACTGTTATACAGGACTACCGGGTTTTATCCTGTTTCTACCATTCGCGGAACGGGACTATTGCATCTTCTCGACACTGCTTTTTATTATGATTACTATACCGAAAGAACGGTATTTCTAGGTCGAAAAATAAGCGAGATACTGTATTTCTGAATGAAGTTAGGTACTTAACGTTTTCCAGGCAGGCTCTGTATGCAAGAGGTACTGGTATTCAACACGAAAATAGTAACT